>SKCR01014497.1:0-32658 GCA_019454045.1 Zanthoxylum bungeanum
ATTGGCAACTAGTCTCTGTAATCGGATAATCATGACCTAGTCATACTATCCCGATAGCTGTAACATTTAAGAGTACTAGTTCTGTATCCATGCGTGATCATCATCTCCATATGACTGAAGTGATACTTCCATCTTGACATCACACCCAATACACTACGATTCTCAGTATACCCAGAAGAGGCGTACACAAAACCTGATAAAGCTCCGGACGACCAAAACCAAAGTATACTGATTTTCGTAAGTATTAGTGATGTAAGTCTCAGGTTAAGACTACATACACCTACCCTGATTCGAATTCCCATAGACACATAGTCATACTACCAATGGGATTCCGAGGGGTCTATCCAGAGCGAAGCTGTTCCCGGTCCAACGGCTAACAGAACCTCCTATCACACTTGCATAAGTATCCAATACTTAAATATATGAGAACTATGTCGTTAAGCTTCCATAACGCGCACAAGTGTAATACTAGTCTATTCCACATTATCGATGTCCAGTCTCGATAATACTATGAGTAGGGATATTTAATGATTAAACCTTTCATGGATTAATACTCTCTCATATCTTATTAATCTGGTTATCATATGGACTTTTATCATTTATATATCAAAGTAATCCAATTACAAAATGATAAAAGAGTAATTTCATTTGTCACATAGTTAATTTGTACAAAAACACTATGTCTTTTACAAATAATGATGCTATTGGTCATAATTGTCAAACAATCTCCCACTTGGCCTATAGCCAATCACTCAAATGTCCAACACTTGAACTATGTACGGGTCGCTCAAACTTTTGCTGAGATATTGCTTTCGTCAGCGGATCTGTAAGGTTCTCATCTGAAATGATCTTTTGATCTTGACATCGCCACGATGTATGATCTCACGAATTAGATGAAACTGTCGAAGTACATACTTGGATCATTGATCAGACCGTAATTCCTTAGCCTGTGTTGTAGCCCAGCTCAGCTGCTAACAGAATTACTCATAATCCAATTAGGAATTTTATAGATCCAAAATGCTTCTTTTACTGCCTCAGTCGTAACAATGTATTTCGCTTTTGTTATTGAATCAACAACAGTCTCTTGCTTGGAATATTTCCAGCTCATTGTTCCGTTGTTCAAACAAAATATGTACCCTTATTGCGACTTATAGTCATCTTTATCGGTTTGGAAACTTACATCGGTGAATCCAGTCACCTCAAGTTCTCCTTCCCATATACTAAGAAGACATCATTATTTCCTCTAAGATACTTAAGGATGTTCTTAACATCAGTCCAGTGACTATCACCTGGATCGGCCTGATTGTGACTACATATGCTCAAAGCGTATGAGACACCAGGTCACGTACATGTTATGGCATATATGATCGATCCGACTGCTTAAGCGAATGGGATCCGATTCATTAAATCTCTCTCATATTGAGTTTTAGGACATATGTCCTTAGATAGAGAGACGCCATGTGACATCGGAAATAGCCCCTTCTGTGACTGATCCATGTTGAATCTCTTCAACATTGTCAATGTACGAGTTCTCAGAGAGTGCCAACAACTTTTAGATCTATCCCAGTAGATCCTAATTCCTAGAATAAAGGTTGCCTCTCCCAAGAATTTCATGGAAAATTTTAATGAAAGCCAAGCTTTCACCGATTTTAGTATGGGAATGTCATTGCTAAGAAGCAATACATCATCAACGTATAGGACAATCAATGTCAGTGCGCTCCCACTAACCTTCTTATATACACAAGAATCATCATCGTTTTGAATGAAACCATATACCATTATGATCTCATCAAAAACGTTGGTTCCAAGAACGCAATGCTTGTTTCAATCCTTAAATGGATTTATTTAACTTGCAAACCTTATTTGCATGTTTTGGCACGAAAAAAATGTCAGGATGTTGCATATAAACATCCTCCAAAAGGTTTCCATTAAGGAAAGCAGTTTTGACGTCCATCTGCCATATTTCATGGTCGAAATATGCAGCAATAGCAAGCATTACCCGAATGGGTTTAATAATGGCAACAGGTAAAAGGTTTCGTTGTAATCAACACCATGTTGATGATGATACCCTTTCGCTACAAGCCTAGCTTTGTACGTTTATATGTTTCCATCCATGTATGTCTTCACCATTAAGACTCATTTGCTACCAATAGGCACAATGCCTTCTGGTACATCAACCAGTGTCCAAACTTGGTTGTATACATGGAATCCATTTCGGACTTCATGGCACCTTGCCATAAAGTGGATTCGATACCTTGTATCGCTACCTCATACGTAGCCGGTTTATTATCCTCAATAAGATTAATGTCTATATGAGGTGAGATCAGAAACCCATACCTCTAAGGTTGTTTTCTGACTCTCTCCGACCTACGCAGTTCTTGTGTATTAAAAGATTGTGGAATAGTCTCATCCCTGATGAATTGTTCATGTTCTGTGAAGGGATCGGTGCCAGGAACAGTATCACTCCAATTTTCATCGAGTTCTACTTTCCTCCCACTTACCACTGTATTTAGGAATTCCTTTTCGAGGAAAACTGCATGGAGAGCAACAAATATTTTGTTCTCTTGTGGGTTGTGGATATAATATCCTTTGGTTTCCCTAGGATAACCAATTACAAATAGGCACTTATCTGATTTGGGTTGTAGTTTGGTACCATCCAAAAGTTTAACATATGCCCAACATACCCAAATCTTCAGGAATGAGAAACCCAATTTCTTTCCTGTCCATATTTCATATGGAGTCTGTCCAACAGACTTTGACGGAACCTTATTCAAAATAAGTATTGCAATGTTCAATGTGTATCCCCTGAAGGAAATTGGTAGCTCATTGCAACTCATCATTGATCTTACCATGTCCAATAAAGTTTGGTTTCTCCGTTTGGACACACCTTTCAATCTAGGTGTTCCGGGAGGAGTCCATTGTGAAAGAATACCATATTATTTTAAGTAATCTTGAAATTTATTGCATAAGTATTCTTCACAATGGTCCGACCGTAATATTTTAATACTTTTGCCAGTCTATTTTTCTACTTCGTGTCGAAACTCTTTGAATTTCTCAAAAGTTTCTGACTAGTGTTTCATAAGATATACATAACCATAACGCAATGCATCATCCGTAAGGTTACGAAGTATTCATATCCACCTCTAGCCTAGCTAGACATGGCCCACATATGTCACCATGAACGAGGGCTAAGAGCTCGGTGGCACGTACACCCTTACCGCTAAAAGGTGTTTTAGGCACTTTGCCTAATAAACAAGATTCGCAGACATTATATGAATTAGGATCAAATCCGTCCAAGTATTCACTCTTCAAAAGTGTGGATATACGAGTCTTGTCAATGTGTCCCAGATGATAATGCCACAGATAAGTTTCATCCGTTTTACTCAATTTGAGCATTTTGTTTGTCATGTTATATGTTTGAGATTCATTTATATTCAAAATATAAAGACTATTATTAACATCTACTGTACATATCAAAATGTTATCTTTATATACAAAACACCCAGTGTTCCGGAATACAAAGGTATACCCGCAACGGGTTAAACAAAATGCAGAGACGATGTTCCTAGTCAAACTAGGTACGAAATAACAGTCACCTACTGTAATTATGTGCCCCAACGGAAGATACAAAACATAGGTCCCAACAGCCAAAACAACGACTCTCATCTCATTTCCGACTCGTAGGTCGATCTCATCTGAAGCCAGTATCCTACTAATCAGCAGATCATGCACATCAGTACATATGTGAGTACCACATCTAGAATCAAAAATCCGATTTGTAAAACCAGTAGTTGACATGTTTATAACAAACATACCTGAAGCCATAGCCTTGCCCGTCTTCACTTCCTTCAACTCTGCCTTGTACTCATGGCAGTCACGCTTCCAGTGACCCCTTTTACTACAACGTAGGCAGACGTCTTGGGATATGTCCTTAGTCTTCCCAGAAGACTTTGATGATTTGGTCATGCCATTTTTCTTCATTTTCCTCACACCCCCAGAGGCCTTCGGCCAAGCCTTGGCCTTCTGGGATTTCGAAGTAAGGTGCGCCTCGCGCTTTTTATCCTTTAGAAGCTCTGGCTCTGCTTTTTTCAGCATCGCCATCAACTCTCCAAGATCATTTTCTTGGTTCATGATGAACCCGCCCCAGCAATCGGCAGAGACTGTAAGATCAAATCTGTTGAAGTCTCGGTCTCAAAGGTTATGCCTAGCTGACTAGCTATTCGATGTCAGCAATCATCTGCGACAAATAGTGCTCGACAGATGTACCCTCTGACATACGCGAGCAAAAGAGCTTCTTTTGTAATTCGTACTTCTGATATCTAAGGTTAGATTTGTGAAGATCCTTCAATTTCAACATCATACTATAAGGATCCAATCCTTTGTTATGATGACGAAACTGAGGAGTCATTGCGGCAAGCATGATGGATTGAGCACTAAAGTTATCATCACGATGAGTCTTCCAAAACTCATGCTCTTATTTGCTCAACTCCGGGCTGAGGCCCTAGGGGTTTCTCTATGACATAGAGCAATTCTCGGCTCCCAGGACTATCCTGAGATTCATCTCCAATCTGGAAATTGGAGCCGTTAAAGACATTATTGCCCATGATAATGTCCCTAACGCTAATCTTTCCAGCCATCTCGATTGCAATAGTCTAACTATCCAATAAAAGATTTCAGGTACACTTAAAATGTAATGGTTACTGTAGTCCAAACTATAAACCAACTACAAATGGAGTAGTTTGAATACAATCCAACTGTTCAAAGAAAGCAATAATCAATATTAGTCCAACTAATATATTTATAACAATGATAAATAAAATAAAATAAAATAAAAGAGCGCGTGTAAGCAAGTATTAAACAAAATTGTAAATTTAATACTGGACTCCCACTATTTTTCGGCGAGCCTCTAACCCTCTGTTGAGTACTCAGGAAACCTAGTTTCCTAGTGGGCTAGGATCCCGTTACATAACACAATGAACCTGACTTGGCCAACAAGCTGTATGAACTTGACTAGGTAGATCTCTAAGATCAATTGGATCTCATCCAATTCCTATATCTGGTAGGTGGACCTCCAAGTCCAAAAACATATCCAATATATTTCCTAACATTTTCCTCTGAATCAACTAAGCCTTGGCTTTGACTCAACAAGCTTAATGATTCAAGTTAAGCGCGACCCATTGACAGTGGGATAGCTTCGTAATCCATGTCGATGTACATAAATGACCTAGACTTTGGCCAACAAGTCAAAACTGCCCAAGGCATGTGATATATAACAAAGCTTTCGTGGTTCAAACACATCCGCGATGGACAATGATCTTGACTTTGGCCAACAAACCAATGCCAATCTTGGATCTTAAGAGAGAATCACTCAATGGAAGGAAAACGCTTAATATTTAATGAGAGTTTTTCGCGTAAATTGGCAACCAGATTATTATCTTTGATTAGGTCTCATCATACACCCTTAAACATACATTCTAAAAGCATAATAAAGCGCGAATAAATTAATAATGATATGCGGATGGATATATAATAAAATTTGTTCCTAGAACAAATCACTCTTTCCACTCTCCCTCTAGCACTTTACATACTTCTACCCAATTACATAACACTAAAAGAAACCTCATTTGCATTGAGGGGAATTGGTGAGAAGAGAAATACAAAGAGATAAGGAGGTGAAAGGCTGAACACGGAGGTCCAATTTAATAAATAAGTACCATACTTACAACAATTTCCAAAATTGCCCCACCCATCTAATATCCATCCGATATACATTATTCTACAAATACATCCAAGTATTCACACAAAGCATGTTGTCAATCAATCTAATCCAATTAATTAATCTTTGATTAATGACCATCCAATGTTCAAACAACGATTTGATTTGCGTGAGTCCAACTCGTTAAGAATAAATACTCAAAGTACGTATTCTTGAATTATATCGAACTATAATTTTAAATCCAATTCAAATTGTATCCAATACAAATTCTTGTTTGATTCCAAATTAAACAATTACACTTTTAATAGTGCATTTTAGACTTGGATTCCAAATCCAATCCAAATAGGTCTCAAAGGCCCAATTAGCATCCAATACTATTTAATTAAAGTCCAATGGACTTTCAGATAATTCTTTAGGCATGGGCTTTGTCCACTATGGATCCAACCCAAAATGCCAAGGCCCGATTAGGAATCACCCTATGCCAAAAATCAATTTAGGCCCATTACGCCCAATTAAATTTTTAAAGGCCCATAAGTCATATTTGGACTTTATGGAAATGGTTTTAGGCCCAATTGGATCAAGCCCATTAGCCCAAATACAACAAATTAAATTACTAAGGGGAATTTTGGGAAAATTAATCTAATCAATTTTTCACAAATCCAATGATGCACAAATCCAATTCATCATCATCTAAACACAACCAAACAATCAATTTGGAAATTACATGCTCCAAACAAAAAATCCCCAAATTAAAGTTAAGAACCCTAAAATTCAAATCATGCTTAGATTGGCTCTGATACCATTGTTAGTGTCCTAGACATGTCAAGGATCTCTAAATCATGATTTGTGTGTGAATTTATCAAGAAAGTTTGCGGAAAAAACTTACATTGATCGGTTATGGAATTTGAAATTTCCAACAGATGTATGAAGCTCCAAGCTTAATGTTGAGTTTCAAACCCAAGGGTGAGTTTCCCTATCACCTTCTTTTGACTCTTCATGTGCTAGCAAGTTGAAATTTTGCAACAAAAATTTAAGAAGAGAGGGGCAAGTTCTCGCCCAAGTGAGAAGAAAGAGAGATGATGAATAGTTGTGTTGACTTGGTTGGTGTGTTGGTTTAAATAATCCAATTACTATTCCCAACTACCACCATCACAATTAAACATGTGATGTGAGTTGTGGGTCCCACCGAATTTTGAATTCCAAATTCAAGTTGGTTTGTACTGTTGGGGTTGGTGCTCAGAGAGCCAATTCCCGTTTGTATTTCCTTGAAAATACTTATGTAAAACGTTTTATTTTGAATAATACAAGCATTTTCTGTAATATAATATATCTTTTAATATGGTAAAGATGTAATAGACCTTAGGATGACTAGTCATGATACTATTGTGAAAGTGTCGCAACTGACATTGAGTTGTATCATGACGTTGTCATTCTCAGACAGTTCCTGGTCGAGGTTTACACTACTTGGTCAGTAAAGTAAACCAGTTGAGACCGGTACATGTCGTATACTGGAATATATGATTCCAATGTTTTCTCAATGAACCTTAAGTATTGGAGACTAGTATAGACGTGTAGGTGTTTATAGCGGATAAACACCGAACGACTCACCAAAGATTCTTAATAGATGGTACACCAACGTCAATAAGAATCTTCTCGGGTTGAGTAACATTTGCGATTCTTCGACTTGAGATGCCACTGTGGGCATATGAGACATCTTCTACACTTAGATGGCAGTCACGTCACTGATCTATTAAGATCAGACCTATGCCTGTTCGTTGGGTGTAGATAGATCCTCATGGCGTCCTATGTGTATCGAGATAGGATCCGTCAGTTCTGTGTACAGAGCATAGGTAGTCCATATATGATTAGCAATCAGATAAAAACATGGGCCCGTGGTACATTTTAGAAGTCAGTTCTAAATATTCTTTTTGAGATTGCTAATAGAGACGTCGACGGGATAGTCCCTATAGAGATTTGACATTTACATCTATATCTCTGGGATATATCAGGATACCTGTGATGGAGGAATTATACATATGCCATGACCTCGACCTGTATGATTCACGGAGTTTATATGTGGTCGTCATAATTTACGGGTGGGTAAATTATGGACACGAAATATGATTTCGTGACGGATATGCCTGAATCTAAAGTCTCACTAATGAAATATACTCGTAGAGCACTAGGGCAACATTTATAAATAATATTGATTATTTATAAGTCGTTTAAAGGTTAAACGCAAAATTACATGTGAAGAGACCCAATATTCATTTCCTAATTTTTGTGTATTTGAATTTAATGTTAGATTTTATCAATACACATTAATTAATTGTCAAATTGAGATATTTGACTAATATCTTAAATATATATGTATTTGATATTTAATGTAAATATAATACATATATTAATATACTTGTATTTAAATAATTATTTAATTGTTATATAATTAAATTAATTAAAAATATAAATATCCTAAGTTATGATATTTATTTTAATGACTAAGTTACAATTGTTGACTTGGTTGAATTATTCATTAAAGTGTAATGATCATTTTATCAAGTTGACAAGTTTTTATTAAATGAAACAATTCAAAAATATCTTGATATTTTCTTTATGCCAAAATTCGGCCAAGGCCATTAGGGTTGGTATAAACATAAAAGAAGTTGAGAGAAAAGGCAAGAAGGCTAAAGAAGAAAGGCTTGAAAAAGCTTGTTTTTGTAAGTTTTTCTTTTAAACCTTCAACATGGAAATTGTTTCTAACAAGCTTAGCATCATTTTTGTTTCTTTGATGTTCTTTCTACTCTTATAGTTTTTGTTTATTTGGTTGAGAACTTGTATGAAAGATTGATGAATGTAAGTAAGCTTTAAATGGTTTAAAAGGCTTACTTTTGATTTTTGGAAAATCAAGTTGCCATTCTAGAGTTGTTCAGCCACTCCTTGGTGACCTATAATTGTTCTAGAGTTATTTCAAAGTGGTGAGGTTTGTTTGGTGAAGTATTGAATGGATTAAAGTGTTGGATTTTGAAGATTCGGTGAAATTGGACAATTTGATGAAATTGAAATATTAGGGTTCATAACCCACCTCAAATTTGGGGCTTTTCATATATGTGATGCATTATGGTATGTATATGATGCATGTAAAATTTTGGGTTGATTGGATTTGATCTTGGCTTGTTTTTTAACAAAAGGGACTGAAATGCAATAAACCTAAAATGGGGGGGCTCTCGGCATTTTCAGAAAAATATGGGGGTTTGTTGTAAATCTGATTTTGATGTATTAGATGTGTCGAAAAATATTTTAGAAATGATTTAGAATCATCCAAAATTGTATTTGACAATTTTTGGACTAAAATGATCAATTTACAAAGTTTTGGGGCAATTCGGTAATTACCAAGAAATTTGATCTCTTATGTAATTTTTCAGAATTTGATAATTGGATAATTAAATAAATAAGTTTATTTAATTGATCCGAGAAAAATTTTGAAATCCGAAAATTTTGATTTTCCCCTATTCCGCTGCGTTACCGGATTTCCGCCATAAGACTCCTTCAAAATGGTATCAGAGAGAGTCTGATTCTGGACACCCTAATATGATTATGCCTTTAAATTCAATATTTAATTTATTCTTTGCTTGTTACATGCATGTATTTATTTAATTTGATTAAATAAATTAAAAAGAATCTTTTGCGGAAAATCCCAAATTAATAAGGTTTAATGTTAATTATGTATTTGATGCATATTACATGGTATGTCTTGTCAGTATGGTTTATGAATATTTTCTGTGACTACATATGAGATCGTGCCTCTGCTGTGAGGGTGTAGCCGATAGAAATTTATTTATACCGGATGTATATCAGATACTAGATAAATTCAAGCGAAAACGGAATCTTGAACATACCCAAGCTGTCAGGGTTACGCAAGTAGCTTGAGTTTATTATTGATGAGTTTAACCTTGGTACGTCTCCTTGTGAACGTGCCCAAGCTGTCACAACGAGAAACGACCAGGACCGGAAACCAAGGAGTCACGATTGAGTGATTGACAATGAGTTGTCTACCTGATGAATATATGTAGGCGAGACCGTGCCTCTGCTGTGAGCTGAAATATATTCATGGGATCCACCTTTCACTATTTATATTTAATTTAATTATTAAATCTTTGTATTCTATTGGGGATTACAGTTTTGCATGATTTAGTGGGAGGGACATTTTTAGATTAAAAATCCATGATCTAGTTAATACTTATGATATTATATGAAACTGCTTTATAATCTGTTAACCGTTTTTCGTAATATATATGATAGATTTGCGATAGCAGCACCATCTACTAATCAGTTTGCGCATATGTTGGATGCGAACAAACTTAAAGGTGCTGAGAACTTCGCTGATTGGGACTTGGATTTGAGGATTGTCCTCGATTCCGAGAAGTTGGGATATGTTCTTGAGGGTCCGGTGCCCCTTGTTATGGCAGAGGATGCTACACCGGAGGAACTCCAAGTTTTCCAAGCTTGGAAGGATGATGATTTAAAAGTTAAATCATACATCCTAAGTTCGCTGTCTCCGGGACTCAAGAAACAATACTCTGGCATGTCAGATGCATATAGTATGATGTCGCGATTACGAGAATCGTTTGAGAACCAAGAACAAGTTGTTGTTCATAAGGTCGCAATGGAACTGTTCCATGCGCGATTAGATGAGGGGCAAGCTGTGAGCTCGCATGTTCTTCATATGATCGATTTGATCGATCAACTGAGGCAACATAATCTCCCTCTGAATGACATTCTCGGTAGGAGTGTCATTCTTGGTTCACTCCCAGCTTCATATCGCCAATTCGTGATGTACTTCAACATGAATTGGATTATATATACCTACCATGAGCTGCATATGAAGCTGCTCACGGTGGAAGAGGACCTCAAGAATGGAGTACGGACTCGCCCTCCGAGACCTACTTCACTTTCTGCTTCTTCCCAGACTTGGTCAAAGGGAAGGAAGAAGAAAGGGAATAAGAAGAAGGGTTTTGGTCCTCAACCACATGCAAAGATAGCAAAGCCCAAGAGGGCTGCCGAAGACAAATGCCATTATTACAGCAAAGTCGGGGACTGGAAAATGAACTGTCCAGACTACATTGCCCAGCTGAGGAGGGAGAGAGCATCTACATCAGGTACATTTATTTTTCCAGTTATTGATATATATTTGGCTTGTGAAGCCGTTACATCCAGCTGGATTTTAGATTCTGCTTGTCTTGTTCACATTTGTAATTCATTGTAGGTGCTGAAGGAAAGTAGGAAACTGAAGCCTGGAGAGATGCAGTTGCGATTTGGGAGTGGAGACTCTTTGGATGCAGTTGCAATGGGAGTATGCGAGATCCATTTGCCGAATGGGACACTTTTGTTATATGACTGTTATTTTGTACCTGGGTGTGTAGCTAATATTATATCTCTTTTTGTATTGGATACATAAGGTTATCGTATTAATATTAAGAACTATTATTTGTATTTATATGATAAACGTAATATTCATATCCTTTGTTGTCCAAACCAACATGGTCATTATACATTGCAAACTTCTAAAGATATTTTAAATACTGGAGTTAATAAACGTAGTTTACCGATTATTAATAATACTGAACTATGGCATATGCGGCTAGGTCATATAGGCATTAAACGCCTTACCCAATTGGTTAGGAATGGTTTGATACCAGATCTCACCATTGAATCCTATCCAAATTATGAATCGTGTATTCAGGGTAAGATGACCAAAGCCCCATTTTTTGGTGTTGGACACCGCGCCACTAACTTACTGGAACTCGTACATTCTGATGTATTGTCCACTAAGTCAGACTACTCACAGTGGTTATTCGTACTTCGTTACCTTTAGCGATGATCTGTCACGGTACGGTTATGTCTTTTTGATGCGACACAAATCGGAAACCTTTGAAAAGTTCAAAGAGTTCCGAAATGAAGTAGAAAAACAAATTGGTCAATATATTAAATACCTTCGATCTGATCGAGGTGGAGAATATATGAGTGGTGAGTTCATTGATTATATGAAGGAGAATGGGATTCTCGCTCAATATACTCCTACAGGTAGTCCACAACACAATGGAGTGTCTGAGAGTAGAAATCAGACTTTATTGGATATGGTCCGATCTATGTTGAGTTTCACAGATTTGCCCTATTACTTATGGGGCTACTCTCTTTTAACAGCTGCACATCTTTTGAATAAGATTCCTTCAAAAGCTGTTCCTACGACTCCATATAAGATATGGACCGGTAGGAGACCAAATCTTAGTTATATTAAGGTTTGGGGTTGTCCTGCCTATGTCAGGGTGGCTCAGCAAGATAAACTTTCGCCTCGAGGGCAAAAGTTTAGGTTTGTTGGATATCCTTCGGAAACGAGGGGATATCTGTTCTCTGATACCGGGCATCGAAATGTGTTCGTAGATCATTTCGTAAGATTTCTAGAAGTAGTATTCTTGTCAGAAGGTGGTAATCAAAGACAGGTTGAACTTGATGAAGTCCAACCTGAAAAATGAACCAACGGAGGAACCTGAAGTTCAAGTGGATGAATGACCTTCAACGCACACACTCCGTAGGTCATAAATGATATCTAGACCTTCTGAACGGTTGTATTTGATACAAGAAAAAAGTCTTGATGTTCTCTTAGTTAAAGAGACTGATCCTTTTACCTATAGAGAATCGATGTTGGACATCGACTCCGTGAAATGGCAAAGTGCCATGAAATCCGAGTTGGACTCAATGCATAAGAATCAAGTTTGGGACTTGGTTCCGCTTCCCGAAGGAATTGTTCCTATCGGTTGTAAATGGGTTTACAAGAGGAAGCGCGAGCCTAACGGTAAGGTTGAAACTTACAAGGCCCGACTGGTAGCAAAAGGTTACACGCAGCGACCTGGCGTCGACTAAGATTAAACTTTTTCACCAGTTGCAATGCTTAAGTCTATTAGGATTTTGTTTTCTATAGCTGCGTATCATGACTATGAGATTTGGCAAATGGATGTGAAAACGACTTTTCTAAATGGATTTCTTGATGAAGAAATCTATATGGAACAGCCGGAAGGTTTTGCGTCCAGTGAAAACTCGGGTATGGTGTGTAAGCTTAAGAAGTCCATTTATGGACTTAAACAAGCTTCACGAAGTTGAAATCTTCGATTCGACGAGATTATTAGATCGTCTGGTTTTCTCAAGAATTCGGAAGAATCCTGTGTGTATCAGAAGGCCAATGGGAGCATGGTAGTATTTTTAGTCCTCTATGTTGATGACATCCTAATAATTGGGAATGATATAGGAATATTGCAAAGCGTCAAAGCATATCTCTGTAATAATTTCTCTATGAATGACCTGGGAGAAGATTCATATGTTTTAGGGATAAAACTCTATAGAGATAGACAAAGGAAACTGATGGGTTATCCCAATCAACGTACATAGATAAGATCTTGGAACGGTACAATTTTGGTAACTATAAGACAGCAAATATACCGTTCTGATATGAGATTCATCTTTCCAAGAAAATGAGTCCACAAACAGAAGATGAGAAGGTTAGAATGTCTAACCAACCTTATGTTTCGTGTTTGGGTAGCATAATGTATGCCATGTTATGTACTAGGCCTGATATCAGTTTCGTTGTTAGCGTAACTAGTAGATATCAATCCAATCCAGGAAATGACCATTGGATGGCCATTAAACATATCCTGAAGTATCTTAAAGGTACTAAGGATAAGTTGATAATTTATGGACGAAGTGAACTGCAAATTAATGGATATACGGATTCCGACTTCCAATCAGATCTCGATGATAGAAAGTCTACATCTGGATTCGTCTTTACCCTTAACGGAGGTGCAGTTTGCTGGAAGCATTCCAAACAGGGATCTACAGCAGATTCCACCACTGAGGCGGAATATATTACAGCTTCTAAAGCTGCAAAGGAAGCTGTTTGGATTATGAACTTTATCATAGAATTGGGAGTTGTCCCAAGTATCGAGAATGCGATTCAGTTATATTGTGATAATACTGGAGCCATTGCGCAAGCAAATGAACCGAGGGCGCATCAAAAGTCTAAGCATGTGGAACACAAGTACCACATCATTCGAGAGATTGTGTCTCGAGGGGGTATTGTCGTGTGCAAGGTACCGAGTGAAGATAATGTAGCAGACCCGCTGACGAAGGCCATACCTCCGAAGTTGTTTGATAAACACGTGGAGTCGATGGGTATTAGATACAATCGATATTGGCACTAGACCAAGTGGGAGTTTTTGTTGGGGTTGGTGCTCAGAGCGCCAATTCCCGTTTTTACTTCCTTGAAAATACTTATGTAAAACGTTTTATTTTGAATAATACAAGCAGTTTCTGTAATATAATATATATTTTAATATGGTAAAGATGTAATAGACCTTATGATGACTAGTCATGATACTGTTACAAAAGCGTCGCAACAGTTCATGGTCAAGGTTTACACTACTTGGTCAGTAAAGTAAACCTGTTGAGACCGGTACATGTCTTATACTGGAATATATGATTCCAATGGTTTCTCAATGAACCATAAGTCTTGGAGACTAGTATAGACGTGTAGGTGTTTATAGCGGATAAACACTGAACGAATCACTAAAGATTCTTAATGGATGGTACACCAACGTCAATAAGAATCTTCTCGGGTTGAGTAGCATTTGTGATTCTTCAACTTGAGATGCCCCTGTGGGCACATGAGACATCTTTTACCCTTAGATGGAAGTCATGTCACCGATCTATTAAGATCAGACCTCCGCCTGTTCGTTGGGTGTAGATAGATCCTCAGGGTGTCCTGTGTGTATCGAGATAGGATCTGTCAGTTCTGTG
Source organism: Zanthoxylum bungeanum (assembly GCA_019454045.1). Classification (NCBI taxonomy): domain Eukaryota; kingdom Viridiplantae; phylum Streptophyta; class Magnoliopsida; order Sapindales; family Rutaceae; genus Zanthoxylum; species Zanthoxylum bungeanum. The sequence goes on from SKCR01014497.1 coordinate 14,561, forward strand.
TACAGAGCATAGGTAGTCCATATATGATTAGCAATCAGATAAAAACATGGGCCCGTGGTACATTTTAGAAGTAAGTTCTAAATGGTCTTTTTGAGATTGCTAATAGAGACGTCGACGGGATAGTCCCTATAGAGATTTGACGTTTACATCTATATCTCTAGGATATATCCGGATACCTATGACGGAGGAATTATACATGTGCCATGACCTCGACCTATATGATTCAGCGAGTTTATATGTGGTCGTCATAATTTACGGGTGGGTAAATTATGGACACGAAATTGGATTTCGTGACGGATATGCCTGAATCTAGTGAGTATCACTAATGAAATATACTCGTAGAACACTAGGGCAACATTTATAAATAATATTGATTATTTATAAGTCGTTTAAAGGTTAAACGCAAAAGTACATGTGAAGGGACCCAATAGTCATTTCCTAATTTTTGTGTATTTGCATTTAATGTTAGATTTTATCAAATACACATTAATTAATTGTCAAATTGAGATATTTGACTAATATCATAAATATATATATGTATTTGATATTTAATGTAAATATAATACATATATTTAATATATTTGTTTTTAAATAATTATTTTATTATTAGATAATTAAATTAATTAAAAATATAAATATCCTAAGTTATGATATTTATTTTAATGACCAAGTTACAATTCTTGACTTGGTTGAATTATTCATTAAAGTGTAATGATCATTTTATCTTGTTGAAAAGTTGTTAGTAAATGAAACAATTGAAAAGTATCTTGATATTTTCTTTATACCAAAATTCGGCCAAGGCCATTAGGGTTGGTATAAATTGTTTTGTTTCATTTTAGGGTTTCATAAGTTTCAAATACACAAAATAAACATAAAAGAAGTTGAGAGAAAATGCAAGAAGGCTAAAGAAGAAAGGCTTGAAAAAACTTATTTTTGTAAGTTTTTCTTTTAAACCTTCAACATGGAAATTATTTCTAACAAGCTTAGCATCATTTTGTGTTGCTTTGATGTTCTTTATACTCTTATAGTTTGTGTTTATTTGGTTGAGAACTTGTATGAAAGATTGATGCATGTAAGTAAGCTTTAAATGGTTTAAAAGGCTTACTTTTGATTTTTGGAAAATCAAGTTGTCATTCTAGAGTTGTTAAGCCACTCCTTGGTGACCTAGAATTGTTCTAGAGTTATTTCAAAGTGGTGAGGCTTGTTTGGTGAAGTATTGAATGGATTAAAGTGTTGGATTTTGAAGATTTGGTGAAATTGGACAATTTGATGAAATTGACAAATAAGGGTTCATAACCCACCTCAAATTTGGGGCTTTTCATATATGTGATGCATTATGGTATTTATATGTTGCATGTAAAATTTTGGGTTGATTGGATTTTATCTTGGCTTATTTTTGAACAAAAGGGACTAAAATGCAATAAACCTAAAATGGGGGGGGATCTCGACATTTTCATAAACATATTGGGATTTGTTGAAAATCTGATTTTGATGTATTAGATGTGTTGAAAAACCATTTTAGAAATGATTTAGAATCATCCAAAATTGTATTTGACAATTTTTGGACTAAAATGATCAATTTATAAAGTTTTGGGGTAATTCGGTAATTACCAAGAAATTTGATCTCTTGTGTAATTTTTCAGAATTTGATAATTGGATAATTAAATAAATAAGTTTATTTAATTGATCCGAGAAAAATTTTGGAATCGGAAAATTTTGATTTTCCCCTATTCCGCAGTGTTACCGGATTTTCGCCATAAGACTCATTCATGTACAACACACTTTCGGCCCGGGTTCGTTTAATCTGATTAAACGAATTTTCCGTCGCGACTTAATTAAATCCAATTTATTAAATAATAATACCTAGCAAAATTATTACGAAAGTCGCTTACGAATTAATTCCAAATTAATTTGTTCGCTTGAATTAAAGTCAAATTTTAATTCCTTATTGAAATCCAATTTCAATTAATATATCCAATATATTTTTTAGCCCAATTAAATAAATTAAATAGTAAAATCCAATTTAACTATTAAATTTATTTTGCAGATTAATTCCAAATTAATCGCGTTCTCTCTTCTAGAAGAATTTAATCCCAGATAAATTCTTGCCGTAATTAATCCCAGATTAATTTTCTCTATCATAATTCATCCTAGATTACTTCTGTTCGAGTCAAATGTCATCGGTGAATCTTTGGGAAGCGACCCAAGAGATCTCTGGATATGTTGGCTGTAAATATGGTCATCGGACTATCCGAACACGTGCGTACCTGGTACCACGTTCTTACCGATTTACAAGACATGGTTGGCTTCTAGCAAAGCATCGTGCCTACCCAATTCTCCAGAAATATTCAACGAGGAATATATAATCTTTATCAGGTGTAGTATACAATGTATTGCGTAATGCGATCCAGTATCGGATGTCACATGATAGGCCTGAGGCTGGAATTTTGTATGCCCCGTACGAAGCATATATCGGATCACTAGCAACTAGTCTCTGTAATCGGATAATCATGACCTAGTCATACTATCCCGATAGCTGCAGCATTTAAGAGTACTAGTTTTGTATCCCTGCGTGATCATCATCTCCATATGACTGAAGTGATACTTCCATCTTAACATCACACCCAATACACTACGATTCTTAGTATTCCCAGAAGAGGCGTACACAGAACCTGTTAAAGCTTTGGACGACCAAAACCAAAGTATATTGATTGTCGCAAGTATTAGCGATGTAAGTCTCAGGTTAAGACTACATACACCTACCCTGATTCGAATTCCCATAGACACATAGTCATACTACCAATGGGATTCCAAGGGGTCTATCCAGAGCGAAGCTGTTCCCAGTCCAACGGCTAACAGAACCTCCTATCACACTTGCATAAGTATCTAATACTTAAATATATGAGAACTATATCGTTAAGCTTCCATAACTCGCACAAGTGTAATACTACTCTATTCCGTATTATCGATGTTCAGTCTCGATAATACTACGACTATGGATATTTAATTATTAAACCTTTCGTGGATTAATATTGTCTTATATCTTATTAATCTGGTACTAATCATATGGACTTTTATCATTTATATATCCAAGTAATCCAATTACAAAATGATAAAAGAGCAATTTCTTTTGTCACATAGTTAATTTGTACAAAAACACCATGTCTTTTACAAATAGTGATGTTATGGGTCATAATTTTCCAACCGATACCTCATATATCCACATTGATATCTCAAGTTAAAGGATCACTATGCTCACTCAACCCGAGAAGATTCTTATTGGTGCTCAGAACACCAACCCTAACAACTACGACCCAGAGTATTTACAGGGAAATACATAAGAAATTGGTGCTCAGAACACCAACCCTAACAACTACGACCCAGAGTTTCATTGAGAGGGAAATCCTGGCGCCTCAACTGCTCAATCAAATTGATCAAGTGAAGTATATACGGGCCCACAGTCTGCCCCTCATCAAGTTTAGAATGGAACATAAGAGGTATGACGCTCAGAGCACCAACCCTAACAAAATCTCCCACTTGCTCTAGTGCCAATATCGATTATATCTAATACCCATCGACTCAACATTTTTATCAAATAACTTCTGCTACATTATCTTCACTGGGAACTTTGCACACGACAATGTCACCTCGCGACACAATCTCTCGAATGATGTGGTACTTTCGTTCCACATGCTTTAATTTCTGATCCGCCATCGGTTCCTTTTCTTGCGCAATGACACCAGTATTATCACAGTATAATGGAATCAGATTCTCGATACTCAGGACAACTCCCAATTCTATGATAAATTTCTTAAGTCAAACGGCTTCTTTTGCACTTTCAGAAGCAGCAATATATTCTGCCTTTGTGGTGGAATTAGTTGTAGACCCATGTTTGGAACTTTTCCAACAAACTGCACCTCTGTTAAGGGTAAATATGAATCATGATGTAGACTTTCTATCATCGGGATCCGATTGGAAATCAGAATCCGTATACCCATTAACCTGCTGTTCATTTCCTCCATATATGATAAACTTATCCTTAGTACCTTTAAGATACTTCAGGTTATGTTTAACAGCCATCCAATGGTCATTTCCTGGATTGGACTGATATCTACTGGTTACACTAACCGCATAGCTAATATCAGGCCTCGTACATAACATGGCATACATAATGCTACCCAAACATGAAGCATAAGGCTGATTAGACATTCTAATCTTCTCATCTTTTGTTTATGGACACATCTTCTTCGAAAGATGAATGCCATGTCTGAACGGTATATTTGTTGTCTTACAGTTAACAAAATTATACCATTCTAAGATCTTATTTATGTATGTTGATTGGGATAACCCAATAAAATTCCTTTCTCTATCCCTATAGAGCTTTATACCCAAGATATAAGAAGCTTCACCCAGGTCTTTCATGGAGAAATTCTTACAGAGGTGAGCTTTGACGCCTTGCATCATTCTCAATGATTAGGATGTCATCGACATAGAGAACCACAAATACAATCATACTCCCACTGGCCTTCTGGTACACACAGGATTCTTCTGTATTCTTGAGAAAACTAGACAATCTAATAATCTCGTCGAATTGAAGATTTCAACTTCGTAAAGCTTGTTTAAGTCCATAAATGGACTTCTTAAGCTTACAAACCATGTCTGAGGTTTCGCTAGATAAAAAACCCTCCGACTGTTTCATATAGATTTCTTCGTCAAGAAACCCATTTAGAAAAGCCGTTTTGACATCCATTTGCCAAATCTCATAATCATGGTAAGCAGCAATAGACAATAAAATCCTTATAGACTTTAGCATCGCAACTGGCGAAAAAGTTTCATCGTAGTCGATGACAGGTCACTGCGTGTAACCTTTAGCTACCAGTCTGGCCTTAAAGGTTTCAACCTTTCCGTCAGGCCCACGTTTCCTCTTGTAAACCCATTTACTGCCAATCGGAACAATTCCTATAGGAAGCGGAACCAAGTCCCAAACTTGATTCTGATGCATAGAGTCTAACTCTGATTTCATGGCCTCTTACAACTTCGCGGAGTCGATATCCAACATCGTTTCTCTATAGGTATAAGGGTCAGTCTCTTCGACTAAGAGAACATCTAGACTCTTTTCTTGTATCAAATACAAGCATTCAGGAGGTCTAGACACCCTTTGGGACCTACGGAGTGTGTGTGTTGAAGACTCTTCATCTATTTGAGCTTCAGGTTCCTCCAATGGTTCATTGGTTCCAGGTTGTACTCCATCAAGTTCAACCTGTCTATGGTTACCTCATTCAGACAAAAATTATACCTCTAGAAATTTTGTGAAACGAGCTACGAACACATTTCGATGCTCGGTATCATAAAACAAATATCTTTTCTTATTCGAAGGATATCCAACAAACTTAAACTTTTGCCCTCGAGGCGAAAGCTTATCTTGCTGAGCCATCCTGACATAGGCAGGACAACCCCAAATCTTAACATAATTAAGATTTGGTTTCCTACCAGTCCATATCTCATATGGAGTTGTAGGAACAGTCTTGGAAGGAATCTTATTCAAAAGATGAGTAGCAGTTAAAAGAGCATATCCCCATAAGTGATAAGGCAAATCTATAAAACTCAACATCGATCGAACCATATCCAATAAAGTCTGATTTCTCATTTCGGACACTCCATTGTGCTGTGGAGTACCCGGAGGAGTATATTGAGCGAGAATCCCATTCTCTTTTAAATAATCGGTGAACTCACCACTCATATATTCACCGCCTCGATCAGATCGAAGACATTTAATATATTTACCAGTATGTTTTTCAACTTCATTTCAGAATTCTTTGAACTTTTCAAAGGTTTCTGATTTCTGTTTCATCAAATAAACATAACCATACTGTGACAAATCATCGGTAAAGGTAACGAAGTATGAAAAACCATTGTGAGCAGTTTGACTCATGAGACCACATACATCAGAATGTATTAGTTCCAATAAGTCAGTGGCTCGGTGTCCTACACCCGAAAATGGGGCTTTGGTCATTTTACCCCGAATGCAAGATTCACAAGTTGGATAATAGCGAAAGGTGGATCCCATGAATATATTTCAGCTCACAGCTTTGGCACGATCTCGCCTATGTATATTCATTAGGTAGACAACTCATTGTCAATCACTCAATAGTGACTCCTGGGTTCCAGTCCTGGTCGTTTCTCGTTGTGAAAGCTTTGGCACGTTCACAAGGAGGCGTACCAAGGTTAAACTTGTCAATGATAAATTCAAGATACTTGCGTAGTCCTGACAGCTTTGGCACGTTCACGATTTCCGCTTTCGCTTGAACTTATCTAGTATCACATATACATCCGGTATGGATAACTTTCTATCAACTACACCCTCACTGCTTTGGCACGATCTCGGATGCAGCCATAGAACAGATATCCACAAACCGTATTGACAAGACGGACCAAGAAATATGCGTCCAATACATATTACTTTTAAAACCTTATTAATTAGGGATTTTCCGCAAAGATGATACGTATTTAATTTAATAAAATTAAATAAATACAAGAATGTATCAAGTACGAACATAATTAAACATAGAATTTAAATGCATATTCATATCATGTGTTCAGGTTCAGACCTGCTCTGATACCATTTTTGTTGGTGTTTTGGGCGACAATTCGGGTAAACGCAGCGTACGCGGAAAATCAAAATTTCCGATTTCAATAATTTTTCTTGGGTAATTAAAATAAACTAATTTATCCTAATTACTCAATACTTAAAAACTAAAATTTTTACCCAAAATTCAGATTTTTCTGTAATTACCGTTTTGCCCCAAAACTTTATATTTTTGTCATTTTAGTCCTAAATTGTCAAATACAATTCTAATTGATTCCAAATTAATCCCAAAATGATTTATACATGTCTAATACATGAAAATATAATTTTCAACTCAAATAAACTGATTTTCTAGAAATTGCCGAATGGTCCCCATATTTTCAAAAATTTTATAATTTGGTCCTTTTTGTTCAAAACATGTCAAGATCAAATCCAAAAATTCCCAAATTTAATATACATCATATATACATCAAATCTCATCACATATATGAAAATCCCCAAATTTGGTGAAGGTTAAAAATCCTAATTTTATAATTTCACAAATTAACAAAATTAACACCAAATTAATTAAATTCAATACTTTAATTCAATTCCCACAACACCAAACAAGCCTCACCATCATGAAACAACTCAAGAACAATTCTAGGTCAATCATGAGTGGCTAAGTAACTCTATAATGGCAACTAACCATCAAATGGCAAAAGAATACAAATAAACTAGTTTACATGCATTCTTTAAACATATACATGCTTATATCTTTCATCCAAGTTCCCAATCATCAAAAACACATCCATAAAAGAGTAGAGAAAAAACTAAGCTACACATGTTGAAGCCTAGTATATTAGAAACATTTTTCATGTAGGAAAAAAGTAAGAAAAACTTACTAAAATACTTGATTTTCCAAGTTTTTCTTCCTTTTTTTTCTCATTTTTCTCTCAAAACCTCTTTTGTATATGTTTTAGGGTTCTTGAGTAATGAAATAAAAAATGAAAACATGGCTTATATATTTATTCTCAAAAGCCACGAAAATATTGGAAAATATTGGCCAAGTTTTTATTTCAATAAATAATTGGAAAAAGATTTAATTAAATTTGTGGTTATAAATCATTAAAAACTTTAATGTTTATCCCAAATCAACCAATTAAATCATGTCAATTTATCCAATAAGGACTTAAGGAACGCTCTCATGTGAACCTTCCAATGTAAATACTCTGTCACATCAAATAATGGGGGACAATTAAGAGTTTTCATAGTTAAACGGGTCAAGAATCATGGCCAGGCTCTTATAACAATTGAAAGTTCATATTTATCCTAGGTTCTGACCCTATGCGGAATAAATCACAATTAATCAAGACAAGTCCTAATTAATATTTCTATAGATTTATCAAACTGTCAAACACCCTAAATTCTAACTAATATAAATCAAAGTAAATAAATAAAAATTGAAAACAAAATAAACACAAGTATTTTGGTGACGAAATGGAAAACCCGTGCGAGTAAAAAACCACTCTCGGTATCTAGGCTACCAACCAAAATCAACTATAATAGAGAAAAGCTTACAGTGATGGTAAAAAACCTATGGCAGTAACTTCACCGACTCTAGACTGTAAAAATCCAAAGAACTCCTCGAGCCCGTATCACGGTTTTCTTGAGCCCTTCTAAAGTCTCTGAGCGGATAAACTTTGCAAGCTCTGAATGCCGAAATTCCAACTACCAATCTTCCTCGTTGAGAACTCTGAAAGATTAGGAAATTGGGTTTGGTTGTGTTGACGTTTTAACAAAGATCAATTTCACCAAAACAAAGAAGAAATGAAAGCAAAGAAGTCTTCAAAGTGAAAACAAGTAGATTGAAAACTAAAAATGTATTTAGGCTCAAGATAATATATTTTCAACCCTTACGAAGGTGGCTAATATAAGTAGGGCAAGAGCTAGGGTTTTCTTGTGCTGATTTGGCTTGAAAATACATCCAAAATAGCTCACTTATGCACGGGTGTTCGAATGACACTCGAACACGTGTCGAACGCGTGCTCATGGCAAGGTTTCATTTGAACGCATACTCGAACGCACATCGAACAGAAACTCACTAGAAGGTTTTGTTCGAACGCACTGATAAACGCACTAAGCCTGATAGTCTTCACTCAAGTTTCGTTCGAACCCAAAAATGAACTTGACACTAACGCCACTCGTTCGAACGTATACACGAATGCAGTGCGAATGTAAATTTGATTCCTTCATGTTCAATCTACCAATTACCTATTAGGGTTGGTGCTCGGAGTGCCAATCCGGATCGTATTTATGTCTGATTCATGAATATGAATAATTCCTTTTTTCATAATATTACTTATTTAATGGTAGCACCTCTTGTCTTTTATATACATATTCGATCTAATTATGATTAGATATCTAATTATGATTAGACTGAAACTAAATATGATTTAGTGATATGTATATATTAGACAAAGAACCTAGGATTTACAAGGTATTGTACAGTTACAACGTAGTTTATAATTGACATTGGGAAGCGTCACTATAAGTTGTATATTCTCAAATAAATTTCCTGGTCAAGATTTACTAACACGAGTCGGTTAGTAAAATCCGCTGAGACCAGTACATGTCGTATATCATGACTTGGTCCGATGGTTTATCCCAATGAACCATGAGTCTCGGGAGACTCGTATAGACATGTAGGTGTTTATTTGATAAACATTGAAAGACTCACTGAAGATTTCCTAATAGATGGTACAACAACGTCAATATGAATCTTCTCAAGTTGAGCGAGCATAGTGGTCATTTGACTTGAGATACCACAGTGGATATATGAGTTATCCTCCACACTTTGATGACAGTCACGTCACCGATCTATTTAGATCAGACCACCGTTGTTTGTTGGGTGTGGACTGATGCTCATTGTATCAAGATAGAATCTGTCAGTCTTGTGTACAGGGCATAGGTTTCCTACACTTGTTTACGATCTAGTAAATCCATGGTCGTGGTATAACTTCAGAAGCGAGTTCCGAGTGTTATTTAGATATCGTAAATTTGAAAGTCGACTATATTATACCATAAGGATTTGACGTTCTTATATATATCTCAGGTATAATATGGATAACCTGTGACAGATGGATTATACGTATGTAATGACCTCGACTTGCATAGTTTAGCGAGATTATCCGTGGTCGTCATAATTCATGAGTGGGTGGATTATGGACACGAAATTGGATTTCGTGACAGGTAAATCTAAACTTAGAGAGTCCCACAATATGAAATGTACTCGTTGAGCACTTGGGCAACACGTTATGAATAATATAGATTATTCATAATACTTCACCGAATTAAATGAGTTAATTCGAGTCGTTTAAACAGTTAAATGAAAATACATGCATTAGGGGCATTTCTGTCAATTGATAATTAATGTGTATTAATATTTGATACAAAATTTGATTTGATACATATTAATTATTTATCAAATGAGATTTTGACACATGCCATTAATATATGTATTTGTTATTTAATGTAAATAAAAATACATATATAATAATAATCGCATTAATTAATTATTTAGATGTTTTAATGTTAAATATCTAGATAATTAAACTATTTCAATATTACATAATTGTTATGCAATATGTTTGATTATTATTGGTTACATGTGGCATGGTTTTATTAAGCTTAAAGTTTACAAATTGGATTTGTTAACTTAAAGGTTATTATTATTTAATTAGATTACCAAATGACCAAATTGCCCTTCTTTCTCACCCTAAGTTGGTTTTGGCCTTGTATTTAAAGTGGAAAATTTTGTTTTCTTCATTCATTCACCTCCATGGCCGAACCTAATCTCCATAAAAGCTCCCAAAATTTTCTTGAAGAATCAAGGAAGAAAGTGAAGAAAATCAAGAAAATGTTTAAGGAATTTAGGAGATTTGGAGGTAATCTTCATAACTCTTAAACTTAGAAAACTTTTTTTGTTCATGAATATCTAGAATAGTTCTAGGGTTTCTTCTTTTCTTAGATTTTGGGGCTTTTTGATTTGCAGGATGGATATGGAGGCTAGATGCATGTGTGAAGTTAGATTGGATAATATTATTGTAATATTAGTTCAATTTTATCATTTGATAACTTTTTGTCATTCTGGAGTGTTATGACCACTCTTGTAACTCCTAGAATTGTTCTTGGGTTCTTCATTTGTGGTGACTTTGGTTGGTGTAACAATTAATATGATTAATATTGAGAAAATTGGATTTAAAGCATGAAAAATGATATTTTTGTTACAAAATCAGATCTGGAAATTCTATATTTTTGGTGATGAAAAGTATGTTGTATAAATGTATTGGATGTGTTTTGGGCATTGGAACACTTTCCGGAAATTGTTTTGGAGTTGAAATATACGAAAACGGTGAAAAACAACGTTACCGGGTGAGTTTCGGGCTTACCGGGTGTCTGCTGTCCAAACAGTGAATTGGCCACTGTTTGGGCAGCCCATGAACTGCCCAAGCACTATTGGAGCTGACCTGGGCAGCACCCATTTGTGTTCGTTGGTCGATTCGGTCAAAAACGTGTTTTATGTCATTTTGCGAAAAAACATTTTCGTAAACGTTTCGTGATGTTTCTTAACTATTTATGTCGTTATTTGATATCGAATAAATATGTTTAGGTGAAATATGAATGAATTATTCATATTGGATATCGAATAATTTATTCGGTAATTTAAAAAGTTTTAAAATTACGATTTCACCCGAACCGCGAGCTTACGTTGCACCCGCGCCAAAACCCCAAAATTACGAATCCAATTGCTCCAAGTTCTTGAATACTTATTACAATTCAATTGAACTTGTTTTTTTACTGATATTGCCAAAAAGTATGGAACTAACACAAATAAAAATCCTCAAGCAACGTTGACTGACCCTATAATCAGCTTCCGGCACAATGTGTCCATCACCGCCGGCTTGCCTCTAGAGCTTGATGCCAACTACTTCACACGAAATAAGAATAAAAAAAACACACAAATTTATCATCATCATAATATGTAGTTGTAGTTTTGTAAAAACTCAACAGCCAATGAAAGAAAGAGTGTGCCACCCTCTACTTAGAGAAGGAATGAGAGTAAGAAGGAAAATGGGACAGCCACAAGCTATGGTATTAGTGAGGTTGATTCTAGAACTTCTTTCGCTGATTGCAAGCGGGTTTCGTTGTTTTGATCGGAAGTAAACTGGCTTTTCATTCACAAGTTTTTTGAAATTTATTAGAAAAGAGAAGAGAAATAGAGAAAAAATTCAAGGATTACTTGTACAACCGTGGATGAGTTGAAATTGACTGGGAATGGATGACTTGAAGTCGAAAATGGGAGTGGCGAGGGTTTTGATGATGAATTTATGGATGAAGAAGGAGTATTTTCGATGAAGAATAAGTGGTGATGGTTTCATTGATTTTGGTCAATCTAAAATTGAGTTAGGATTTCGTTGATTGATGAACTGATTTGTAAACAAAAAATAAAAAATAAAAAATTGGTAGTTGAAGAAGGCCGCGTAAATAAGGTAGGGGTGCCAAAAATTTTATCAATTAGTGGGAAAAAAATTCCACACTAAAAAATCGAAATTAATTTTCGCCACTAATTTCGTGATTAAAAATGATTATATTTTGTGTGAAAATAAATTTCACCACAAAATGTAAACTTTTAATGGCGAAATTTAAAATATAATTTTAGTGGTGAAATTAAAAGTTTACATTTAATTGCGAAATTTATTTCCCCCCATAAAAAAAATGTAATTTCTTGTAGTGAATGGATGTGTTTCTTTTGAAATTTGCATGATAACTTGACTTGTATTAAGAGTTATTTATTAAGTTATGTATTGGATTAGTTAAGTTGGCAAGTTATGTTAAACTTGTATTAGTGTATGTGCGGTGAATTGCATAGTATGTAATGTGTATGTTTTTTATAAGAATTACGTTTGTAAAGCTAGATGTGATATTAGTGATTCATTAAGCTCTAGAGTAAGGCTTGGCCGAATATATAAAGTATGAGATAAGCTTGATGTTTGTTTGATGAATGTACGTGCGTGCATGATAATAAACATGAAATGTTCGAAGTGATGATGATAACGACATGTATGATTAGTAATATGGAGTGTTAGGCCAAATGGTTGGCTATAGTGGCAAGGCCAAATTGGACATTTTGTAGACATACAGCTTTAGGCATTTCAAGTGACTAAAATAGTTACGTTGAAATGCACTATCAGCATTAGCATAAAACCATCGTGCAGTATTAGAAGTTTAAACAACATGTTAGCACAACTTTGGGTGTTAAGTAAACATCTTAAGTTGTCACGTTACCCGGGTTAGCATGAATACTACATGCTCATGCATTCATGACATTCTCGAATCACATTTAGTTTCTTTCGTTCAAGTATGCTAACCATACTTGAACACATGTTCAGTTATTTACTTCGCAAGAATCTTTCCAGCGGCACTCAGGTGCACTAGTAGCGGACGTCTGACAGTGAGTGGATGTTTCTTCTCCTCTTTTCATGTTTTCTAATTATATATATTATGTTGATCCTAGTTTTAATTATAGTTTCCAGTTCATGTGATTCAATTGATATTCTTAGTTTATTAATTTACATCTTATGCTTCCAGCTTGCTATTTAAATTCCTGATGTTGGATGTACTCTTGTCTTCGATTTTAGTATGTATTTATGCACTCATTTTATATTCTCAGCTTCAGTACCCAGGTTAGGAATCCAGCTAATGAATCCATGTTATAGCTTCAGTTTACATGTGAACTCAGGTATTCAATTTAGAAATTCAGTTGCATTTCTAATTAATTCCAACATTTCAGTATGTCTTTAGTTGAGGTAGTTCAGGTCACCTGTTCAGCCATGCTAGTTAGTTCATGCCACAGGTTCCAGTCTATGTCACAACTTAGCCATGTCAGTTTCAGATAGTCAAGAGTCATGCATGTTAATTTTCAGAAACCGTTTTTAGATTTCATGTATAAATAATATGTTTTCATAAATGATTATATGAGATTCAAACTATGTTTTCAGAAAATGGTTTTATGAAACTCAGATTAAGTTTTTGTATAGGATTTTATCAATATATGCTTGTGGTTTTCAAACCACCAGTCTAGTGTCTCCCCTCAGCTTTAGCATCCTAGGTTCGCTCAGATAGTCTTTGGGGCACTGATTACCCCTATAGACTCAGCAGTTGGCAAGTCCCGCTAGGCAGTGCTTCAGCTCCTCTATGCCACTATGCTACTGTAAATTTTCTCAACTTACGTATCATTATAGTTATAGTTTTCAGACACGTTCAGTGATTTCAGGACATGTTTTTTTTCAAATATCAGTTTTATATTTTAGCCTGCAGTTTAGATTTTTAGAATTAAATGTATATTTTACAAGTTGCATGACATGCTTTCGGATAGTCAAAGTCATTTCATATAGCTCAGCATTCCAGACAGATCATGTAGTTTTAGTTAGGCACATTCAGATAAGAAATTCAAGGTTATATTTCAGGCATGTCAGGTTATATTCAGATATATTCATGTATTTTCTTAGTCATAGTCAGATTCAATCTAGACAGCACGTATTCAGTTCTCCAGTCACACTTTAGTACTTAACTTTCTTGCCACAATCATGTAGGATCAGTCAGGGTCAGATTTTATCAGCAGTCAGGTTAGATAATTCAAGTCAGTCTCAGAAATCCCAGATTTCAGCTCATGTAGCCATACCCAGTATTCACAATTCATGTACAGGTTAGAATAAAATCAAGCCACCACGGGTTTGGGATAGTTTTCTACCATAGGTATGAGTGGTTTGGTTATAATATGTATTAGTCTCAGGTCAGAACTCACCTTCATTATACTCATAGTTCATGTAAAGTGTACAGTTCATGCATTCAGTATTTCAGTTCATGCAAAATTAGATCACGTTAGTATGTCAGTTCTAGTTAGGTTTATGTAGTTCAGATCAGGGTCATGCATGTTCAGGATAATCAGTCCTCATGTCATGTCATATAGTTTTTATATCAGCAGGTCAAATTTAGATCACATTAGCAAACAATATTTCGGTAGCCAGTCTTCAGTTTAGATGGTTTCAGAGTAAGTTTTAAGATTCAGGTCAGCACACGGCATCCTAGATCATGTCATTTCAGTCAAACAAATCATCTAGTTTTAGTCAAGTAGGTCATGTAGTTTCAAACATGCAGGTCAGGTCTAGTTCAAGCATTTAGGTTTAGTTCATGTAGTTCAGGACCACAGTCAGACCATGTAGGTACGGTCTTGCATATTCAGATTATGTAGTACAAATTAGATTATGTTAGCACAGTTATAGATCAAATAGGTTTGGCTCATGGTAGTTCTAGTTAGGTCATGCAATGTCAGATGATGGTTAGGTTAGTATGTCAGTATTTCAGTTCAGATAGGTCCAATATAGATCAGCTCAGCATGACAGTCCGGTAGCTCAGGTCAGACTCATACATATTTAAGTCAGGACTCACAGCTCATGTCAATTTCATGTCATAATTCAAGATAGTTGTCCATTTATCAGTTTTAGGTTCAAGTTCAGTTCAGTCAGCCCGTTCATAGTTCTTTAGTCAAGTCTTATTTGATAGCATGCAGGTTTCGTTAGCTTCCATTCTCAGGTCATGTTCTCAGTCTTTTAGCTATGTCATTGTTTCCAGCTTTTTTTGTTCTCACATGTTATTCAGCTTTCAAGTTTTTCTTTCATGTTAATTGGAAATAGTTTGTTTATATTTTGCATTTCAGCTCTTCCTTGGCCCTCTGATATTCACTCACCAGGTCTTTCAGAAAGACCTGACCCACCCCCACCTTCAATATATTTTTAAGGTCACAGGTTCATACTGTTGAGGTTTTGGGCGATGGGGCGCAGCGGAATGCGTGGTTCGGGCGAAATCGTATTTTAAAACTTTTTCAAAATACCGAATAAATTATTCAATATCTAATATGAATAATTTTTTTATATTTCACATAAACCTATTTATTCAATATCAAATATTGACATAAACTAGTTGAAAACTCGCGAAACTTTTACGAAAACTGTTTTTCCGCAAAATTACCTAAAACGCATTTTTGACCGAACTAATTACCTGATGCTTATGGAAACTGCCCAGGTCAGCTCCAATAGGGTCGGGGCAGTTCATGAGCTGCCCGAACAGTGACGGACTCACTGTTTGGACAGCCGTCACCCGATTGGCTCAAAATCCACCCGGTAATACCGTTTTTGGCCGTTTTCGCTTATTTCAAGTCGGAAACACTTTCCGGCAATTGTGCCAAATCCCAAAACACATCCATTACATTCGTAGGACATCAAAAACACCCTAGAATTTCCAGTTTGGGCAGATCTAATCTGCCAGACCAAAAATTCTTATTTTTCATGCTTTAAAATCCAATTTTCAAGATCAAATAAATTAATCCATAACACCAACTAAAGTCACCACACATGAGGCACTCTAGAACAATTCTAGATTATATTAGAGTGGTTCAATAACTCTAGAATAGCAACAATTCATCAAATGAATAATTTGAACAAATATTACAATAATAGTGTCCAAATCACTTCATACATGCTTCAATCACCTCCAATTCATCCACCAAACAACAAAACCCCAAAATTCATCAAGTAAAGAAACCCTAGACATGTTCTAAGAGCACAAGAACAAGTAAAACAATTTTCTAAGCTCATGGATAACATAGATTACCTTTAATCTCCAAAAATCCTTATGCTTTTCTTGTCTTTCTTCACTTTTCTTCATGATTTCATTAAACCATGTTGTTTGGGACTGTTTTTCTGGTTTGGTCGGTCATTAAGCTTACCAAAATGAAGAAGAAAAAGTTCCCCTTTTTGAAGAGAAAGTGACCGACTAAGCATAGTGAAAAAAGGGGCAATTTTGTCAATTTTCTTATTTAATCAAATTAAAGTCATCCAACTTTATATTATCAAATAACATTTTGACACATATAAAGTTCATTCAAAACATGCCACAAAATCCAATAATAATTAAACATGTATCATAACATTTATGAAACATTTTATTAATTAATTATTAAAACATTTAACAATTAAAATATTAAAATAATTAATTAATGTAATTATTATTATATATGTATTTTATTTACAATAAATAACAAATACATATATATATTTATGGCATGTGTCAAAATCTCATTTGACAAATAATTAATGTGTATCTAATCGTATTATGTATCAAATACAAATACACAATAATTATTAGCGGACAAAATCCCCTAAAGCATGTGTTATCTTTTAACGATTAAACGATCCGAATTAACTCATTTAATCCGGTGAAGTATTATGAATAATCCGTATTATTCATATCAAGTTGTCCAAGTGCTCAACGATTCATATTGTGGGACTCTCTAAGTTTAGGTTGGATTATGGAGACCACAGATATCTCGCTAACTATGCCAAGTGAGGTTCATAGCAACGTATAATCCCTTCGTCACAGGCCATCCGTATTATACCTGGATATAGATCAGAACGTCAAATTCGTTCGGTATAATACAGTCGACTTTCAATTTACGATCACGAAAAAACACTCAGAACTAGTTTCCGACGTTATACCACGGTATGGATTTACTAGATCATAAACACGTGCTGGATGCCTATGCCTTGTACACAGGAATGACGGATCCTATCTTGATACGCACAGGATATAATGAGCATCAGTCCACACCCAACGAACAGGCGGAGGTCTGATCATGAATAGACGTTGACGTGACTGCCATCAAATTATGGAGGATAGCTCATATATCTATGGTGGTATCTCAAGTCGAAGGACCACTATGCTCGCTCAACTCGAGAAGGTTTCTATTGACGTTGGTGTACCATCTATTAGGAAACATTCAGTGAGTCGTTCAGTGTCTTATCAAATAAACATCTACATGTCTATACGAGTCTCCCGAGACTCATGGTTCACTGGGATAAACCATCGGACCAAGTCACGATATACGACATGTACTGGTCTCAGCAGATTTTACTAACCGACCCGTGTTAGTAAATCTTGACCAGGAACTTTATTTAAGGATATAAAACTAATAGTGCATTTCCCAATGTCAATTACAAACTACGTTGTAACTGCGCACTATACTGTAAATCATAGGGTATTTGTCTAATATACACGTATCACTGAACCAGATTCAGTTTCAATCTAATCGAGATTAGATCGAATAAGTGTCTAAAAGACAAGGGTGCTACCAGTAAAATTAGTAATATTATGGAAAATAGAACCGCTCATATTAATAAATCGGACATAAATACAATCCGGATTGGCACTCGGAGCACCAACCCTAACACATACATGTCGAGGAAAGATTTGGAGGAGACGGGATCTAATGGCAGTCATTACACATCGATCATCAAAGTCGGGCCTGTTGGGTTTCTAGGTTAATCCCAAATCATATAAGCATAAAAATAGAATGAATACACAAATAAGAGTGACGGAAACACACTTACATTGAACAGCTTTGGATGTGAAGATC
>SKCR01014498.1:0-41082 GCA_019454045.1 Zanthoxylum bungeanum
GTTGATGGATTTTATGATTTTCTTTGTGTGTTTCTTGATGATGCCCGAAGAAATGGGTTCGTGTCAAACCTATGAAAGAACTCCTCTTTACTGCCAGAACTGCTCTAGATCTAATAGACCAACTCATAGCCTATGAACCACAAGTTGACCCTATCCTTTCAAAGATAAATTGGTCCGAGGACGATCGTGGTAAGAGGCGTAGGATTAATCTGGATCTTAACCTTTAATTTCCTGTAGAATTTCAGCTAACCAGGTATTATTTTTTAAACTCTTCTTCTACTTTTTAAGACATTGGGGACAATGTCTCATTTAGGTTTGGGGGAGGAAATTAGTTGATAAGTACCTTGTTTTTAGTTTGAGTGTTATTTTATTTTAGTCCAAAATTTTTTGAAAAATACAAAAAAAATTGAAAAATTTTCAAAAATTACAAAAATATTTTGTGTTTTTATGTTTTTATTTTGACTAAAAATGTGAAATTGGTAAGAGATAGCTGAGTAAGGAATTTCCACTCTTGAGACGTATCTCAAACCTATTTTCAAAACAAGTTAATTTTTGTTTATTTCCTTTTGAATTATTTAATTTGTAAATTCTCCATAATACTGACTAAAATGGATCTTTATATGCTCAGTTGGCAGGTATTATCAATATGCATAGTAACATACGGACATGAGCTGTAATTGAAAAGTTTGTAATATTCTGTGCTCTAGTTTAATTGGAGGAAGCATCTATAAATGGCAATGGAGTAAAAAAAAATTCTGATGTATAAAATAAATCATCGGAGATCCGAGTTATTAAGTCTGTAAGGGTGTTTTAACACATGGTGCCCTAAAGCCAACTGGTTTGGGAGCCACCGACCCAAAGCTCGCTACATGGATCAAAGATGTTGCAGAATAAATATATTTATATCTGAAGTCTGGGTAATTAGGTCTGTAGGGGTGTCTTAACACCTGGTGCCCTAAAGCCAACTGGTTTGGGAGCCACCGACCCAAAGCTCGCTACATAGACGGAAGGTATTGTATATAAATAAAAAATAGAAAAAAAAAATCAAAGAAAAAAATCAGAAAAATCAGAAAAATTATTCCATTGCTACAAAAAGATGTGAAATCTGATAGAACTTTAGGACAAAAATATTACTCTCTTATCAACTGTACTCATGACTGTTGTGGGCAAAAATGAGTTGTTTAATATTATGCTGGCTGTGAATATGGAGAATGGTAAAAAAATAATCGGAGAATTTACTTATTTAGTAATTTAGAAAGAAACAAAACAACTAGTAACTTGGAGTAGAAGTTTCACCTGATTAGTCACTAACTTCTTTATTCTCTTTTCTCTTGTCTTTTTGCTTTTGTGTGCATTAGTTTCACTACCTTTTTACTTTTGTAAAATGTTTGTGGGTATCATTGCTGTAAACCCTCACGAGACTACAACTCGTCCACTAGGGACACATAGGGGTTTAAAGGCTTATTGCATACGCTAAATGAAACCGTGATCCCTGCGAAAGTGACTTAGTTAAATTTTATTTATGTTATTTTATTCTATGTTTTGCTCGAGGACTAGCAAAATGTTAGGTTTGGGGGTGTGATGAGTGGTAAATCTATCACTATTTCCCACTCATTTAACCTAATATATTATATAGTTTCTTGAGTTTTGTGAATATTTTGATGTGTTTTGTGTTATTTTGTAGATAAATAAAGTTTCAGGACATTCTGGAGGTGATTTGGGGCAAAACAAGAAAAATTGGCAAAAAGGGCATTTCGGTAATTTTCACGCGTCGCGACGCCTAACGTGCACCAGATCTGCTAATGTGCGTCGGGTCAACGGTTAGAATTTGAGAAGTTTGACTTTGCTAAAATGTGTCGTGCCACGTGTCCCCATCACAGCCGATATGCTAACGTGCGCCGTGACACGTGTCATCATCCTACGGTGCCGACACTCACAATTTCCACGTGTGCCACGTGTCATCCTATGTCATCGCCACGTCATCAGTCAACGAGTCAATCTTTACCATGCGTCATGCCACGTCAACAGGTCAACCGAGTCAACACGCCACGTCATCATCAGCCAATCACGAAGTGACACGTGTCGTAATGTGCCGACAGTCGTCAGCGCCACGTCAGCTTCATCATTGAGCTTTCAGCCACCTTGCCACATGTCGCCTTATCTTCTTATCAGAGTCACCATGTGTCAATCCGAGAGCATGCCACGAATCACTGTTCCAGCGTCGCGACGCCCAAGCCCTTGGAATCGCGACGCCAGAAGCCTACCCACGCCTATTAATTGAGCTCGAGATTTCAGTTTTTGTTGTACCATTCTCTCTCATTTCTTTGATGTAAATAGGGAGTTCTTCTCTCTCTAAGTTTCTTTTAATTTAGTTTTGTAATTTTTAATTACGTTTTGTAATAATAGTAATTACTTTCTTTATTTTACAGTTTTTACTATTCAATCATGAGGAGGTAACTTCCCTATGCTATGGTGAAAGGTAATTCTTTTACTATTGCTATTTAGATTAATCTCCCTTAAAAATATATATTTACTATTTAAAATTTGACTTAAAAAGGAATACCGCTATATTGGTCGGTTGGTAAATCAATTTAACTTGGTTAAACCTGACTAAGAAAGGATACCGCCAGATTGGTCGGTTGGTAATAAAATTCCTTTTCCGCCTTTATGGCTGGTTTACTTTGGTTCCGCTTTTATGGCTGGTTTACTTTGGTTCCGCCTTTATGGCTGGTTTACTTTGGTTCCGCCTATATGGCTGGTTGGACTTAAATTGACTTAATCAGGTTACCGCCTATATGGCTGGTTGGTAATAATCACAAGTTTATATATTATTTTACTGGGAGATATCTAAATAAGTAGTAGTAGAAATATTCCTTTTACCTTAGCATTTTATTTTATTTTATTTTTAAGTTTTTACTTTACTGCTATTACTTTTCAGCATTGTTACTTTAATGGCTTTTACTTTTAAGTTTTTACTAGCCCTAGTTATGTGTCATAACTAAGTTAGTTATCTATGGTTGTGATGAAATCCAATATCACCAGTTTATAAGGGTTAGATTATAATTTGGGTAATATAAAGATTTGTTTATTGAGTCTTAATCTTAATGCATTTTTATTAACTGGCCACTAATAAAATTGATAAGGTAAACTTAAAATGAACTAGACATAGGGATTTTAAGTTTAAGACCTCAGACTCAATAGCCCACGATCTTCCTTGAGGATAGATAACCCTTTAATAGATTTCCTTACAGGATAGGAATATACATGTCGGGCGGGGGTAGCCATAATTGGAACTTAATCTTAATGAATCTAGGTAATTTGGTTGACATATACATATGGTTCAATTGGATATACTAGGTATTTGTAATTGAC
This sequence comes from Zanthoxylum bungeanum, assembly GCA_019454045.1. NCBI lineage: Eukaryota > Viridiplantae > Streptophyta > Magnoliopsida > Sapindales > Rutaceae > Zanthoxylum > Zanthoxylum bungeanum. The sequence goes on from SKCR01014498.1 coordinate 3,373, forward strand.
CATCGGAAGAGGCTTTTACATAATTTAGTGTTCCAGGTTAATAAATCAATATTTTACCCAACTATAAGATAACCACTTCATCTTTAAAATGATATTGCATAGAAATCACAACCCTAGATAGTTTTTAATATTGAATTTTCTTAAAATCTACTTTCGAACAATTTTATTTACTTGTCTTTAAATTTAGAATCGTCTCCATTTCAAATCAATCAAACAACATGTTAGATACTAGTAATCATTTGCCCTCATAAAAATTAATAGATAAGGTTTTAAGTCCTCGTGGGATCGATACTTTTTATACTACTTGAACGATATGTACGCTTGCGTTATACGTGTGTGTTTACGCCAGTCAGTCTCCATACCCGGAGTGCTGATGATGTGTGTCTCCATACCCGGAGTGCTGATGTGGGCCTCGCCCCCAAACTGATATTGATGTGGGACTTGCCCTCAAACTGATACTGATGCGGGCCTCGCCCCCAGACTAATATTTATGTGGGCCTCGCCCTCAAACTGATACTGATGTGGGCCTCGCCCCAAACTGATGCTGATGTGGGCCTCGCCCTCAAACTGATACTGATGCGGGCCTCGCCCCCAGATAGATACTTATGTTGGCCTCGCCCTCAAACTGATACTGATGTGGGCCTCGTCCCAAACTGATGCTGATGTGGGCCTCGACCCTAGGACTCATCCCCAAGCTGATACTGATGTGGGCCTCGACCCTGTGACTCATCCCCAAAACTGATGCTGATGTGGGCCTCGCCCCTAGACTGATACTGATGTGGGCCTCGCCCCCAGACTGATACTGGTGTGGGTCTCGCCCCCAAACTGATACTGATGTGGGCCTCGTCCCCAAACTGATACTGATATGGGCCTCGCCCCCACACTGATACTGATGTGGGCCTCGCCCCCAAACTGATACTAATGTGGGCCTCGTCCCCAAACTGATACTGATGTGGGCCTCGCCCCCAAACTGATACTGATTTGGGCCAGCCCCAAACTAGTACCGATGTGGGCCTCGCCTCCAGACTGATACTGATGTGGGCCTCGCCCCCAAACTGATACTAACAATGTGATAGTTTATAATGTACTGCCTCCCACGGGATAATCCTGATAGCTAAACATATTTTCGTCATCAACGGATGCTTCGCGTCGAAACCAGAGCACCTTCAAAGTATTCAAAGTACTTAATACACTCAGATCTGATCGTCTGAATGAGTGATCTGAACTAGACTCCTAGTATGTGTGTGCCAAGGCTCTTTCGCAGCTTAATCTTTAAGTAAGTCAACCCGATGATTTTGTCTCGGAGAATCGGATCAAGGGTCTAACCAACCTAGATGTCTGGATCACACTCTGTGATTACTTCGTCATACTCAATATGATATGGTCTTCTTCTTTTTTCTCTTGTCTCTTTCTTTTCATTTTGAGCTTTCTTTTTCTTTTTTTCTTTTTTTCTTTTTTTTTCTTTTTCTTTTTCTTTTTCTCTTTTCTTTCTTTTTTTCTTTTTTTGACACACCTACCCTTTAAGGTAGCATTTCTCCTCATGGTGGTCCTAATACTCGCCATGGGTAGCTTCACGCTTATAGGTTATAGGCGGTCTATTTTTTTTTTTCTTTTCATTGCAGAGACTTTTTCTTTATTTCCAACCATATCATATATCGTAGCATAAGTAAACCAGGATGGACATCCAGGCAAACGAGCATTCACTGATCCGCCATCTCTTCAACTAGTCATTTTGTTGACTACTCAGGCTTCTACTGCTAAGATACTGTAATTAAGTGCTCGCGAGTCTAGCCGAGATCAACTACTCAAAATATTGGATGAGAGTACCTCCCGCACTCATCGTTTCTAAGGTTCCAACCTAGGGAAAATAATTTCATCATCAGACTTATGTCTAACTATTAAGGTCTAAGGACAAACATTTTTTTTTCTCTTTTTTTTTTTTTTTTTTTTCTTCTTTTTATTTTTTTTTGAAGGCCCCAAATGGTCTTTCTATCCTTACCGTAAAGTTTTATGCTTCTCGGCTTCCCTTTCCCGATATCCATGGTTGCTAAACTCTTTTTGATAAATCTTTCTTTCTTCTCTAACCCAACGGATATCTATGATGGCTTTTAAGACACAGGGTTAACATAATGCATTTATGCATGATATGCATGAGATGCGTGTGATGTATGGAATATATAAGTCGGCCCATTATCATTTTAAAGAATTCAATCATACTATTGTGCGGTGCAAACTTGTCCCAGTTGAAAAAGGCCCAACAGGTTTACACTTTTGAGATAACATGGCTAAACAACTTCAAATGATAAGAGGCCTAAACGCAAATGGCCCATCGGCATTCTAGAAGCTTTTGGCCCGATTGCCATAAAGCACGGACTCATCCCAGTTTAAATGGCCCAACAAGCCCATACCTCATGACAAAAAGTCCAACTGTATCCAAATGACGATGGTCCTAAACACAAGCATAACAGAATAGTTTCTATTGGTCCTACAACTACAGTTCATGTGCGGGTTTATAGGGGTATAGACAAAGGCTCTCGCCGGTGAAGGATTGCCCACAACTAGGACTCCCTACTCAAGGGTTCGTATGACCAAGTGATCGCACCTTTTTTATACTGTAAGGTACGTGCCAACGAGTTATAGTGCGTGACTGACTGTCAAATGGATTTCCTATTGTAGATTCCCCAGAGGGAGGGTGGAGCGAACTCTCTTAAATACCCAAGCCTCTTAGGCTCTTATCGCCTTGGTGGTAGGAATAAAAAACAAGTCCTCCAAATTAGTCCTGTCACAGTGAGCTACGGGTAAATGATTATTTAGGTGCTTTCACAGATTTTCCTTGTAGAAAGGTAGTGAATGAAAGAAGACACCAAACAATTACCTAGCCTTAACAATGCCTTTGATTAAACCCCTTCAATCCACGGTAGACACGGTTAACTAAAGCACAAATCACAATCATTACAAGACATTATTTCGGGGCCCATTCTCTATCCCCAGTGGAATCGCCAGACTGTAGGACAAAGAAATCGGCGACGCTGTTCCAGGCTCGCAGCCCAATCGGGAGTACGGAGTAGCCCACGGGGGACTGCACCGAAGAAATAAAAAAGGAGTCGCCACCCGGTGTGAACCGAGAAAATGATTTAAGGCCGCACTCACCCCTCGCAAGGGAAGACCTCAAACAGTTGGGTTCGGAATGGTCCCTTACTTATGCCACTTGTAATGAAATGATTTGCGCGATAACTTAACCGAATCTACATAACATACATGTTCAAAAGTAACTTAGATCTAGTTCGCATTCATGAAAGTAAATCCTACGTCTAAATTTGCATGCTTTGAAGTAAGTTATCATAACTGCAACATACGATATCACACCATGATCTCATAAGCATGTTGGATTATCAAGCACGAAAAATAGATAACAACCTAAACACAACGTAAATTAAACTTTTCTTGCAAAAGAAAAATAATTAATCATGCATAAAGTAATAACATAATCATGCTCAAAAATAAATAACATATTAGACTAAATCATGCTTAAGAAAATAAATAACTTTATTAGACTAAATCATGCTCGAACACAAGGTTGATGAAACGAACATGTGAATCTCTCAAGTGGTACGTGGCATTGTATCCCGAGTGCAAACCGCAATATCGTCCATGTTGGTTTCTTTTAAGGTCCCAAATCATAACAAGCATGAAACATGTTGAATACAAATCAACGAAGTTACGGAATACTCACATCGATCGTTGAGCGACGCTTTGACGAACAAAACTCAAATTCTGCTCCCTCCAAGGTCACGGCAGTGACAGTTTGCAGCTCACTGGTTTGGCTCGGTTTTGGGTCCTTCGTCAAGCTCCAAGCTTCGTCGAACGATTCCCGGCTCATGGGTGGACTTCCCTATCACCTTCGCATGTCTCTCGAATATGCAATAACAAGTAGGTCTGCTATACAACCCTTTGAATTTGTTCAACAAACCCAAACGTTTTCCTTAGCAAGCATCATTCATATTTTGTAGAACCTAAGTTATACATCAATATGACTGAGATGCGACATCAATATTGTGCTATAGATACTGAATTGTCCAAGTATTTAGGGATCAAATCCAAAATACTATGAAGACAACCACAAACAAACACTAATATCAAAATTTGTAGTCTATAAGGTCAATTTGAACTTCATAAGTCAATACTTCACTAATTCCATTTACACAATAGAATCATTCGTGACCTCCCAATGCGTCTTTTCTGACTCTTTAATGACGTAAACAATCTAACATCATAATTAGACTCAAAACTAATCTAACCCTAATGGTTGCAGATTTTATTCTCTCATGAATAAGAAACTTGTTCTTAATATCTCAAGATAACAAAGAACATGTTTCAAGACACATCATATGGTCTATATCATATCAAAATAGTTCGTAACAATTACGATTAAATTGATATCTTTAATCGTACATAATATAATATTACAATAAATAGAATACAATTTCTATTAAATAGAATAAATGACAAACTTTTACTTGTACCTCCAGACTCAAGTACTTTCAATTATATAACCATTATATTAAGAAAGATTCAAATCTCAAACTTTTCAAGATTCGAATTTTCTACCTATACATATTAAATATGTAACTGTAGAAACTAATGGAACCTTAATTAAAGGATGATATAGTGTTACTGGAGAATATCCCCAAGAGTATTGAAACTAATTCGGTAATACTCCATATCAAGCGAATCAATCATATAAGATTCGATTACTCCCACTAACCAATTCCATCAAGATGGAATCGTAGAAGAATAATATTGAGTAAGAATCATATTCATTTAATAATCTTAGAACTAATTGCTATAAATTCATATGTTTGATAGTATCAAAGGTATTTTAACAATTCAAATACTCATAAGGAAATTTAAAGATACAATTTTCAAAAAAAATCAGATCGAATGTTTTTGAACTAGTCAAAATATTCTATCCGCGTTTCATCAGAAACATATTGAATGTTCTCGAACCATTCAAGACGTTCAATAAATTATATTTTAGAAACGCGTAACTAAGTCATAACAGCTCATTAACTAAGTTACGAAGTAAAGAAAACAATCCAAGGTAATTTATAATTCATTAAACTACATACATTCAATGTAATAACGATCATTGGCTAAATGAGATTTAGTCACATTCCCGAATATAATATTTATTAAATAGATAAGGATATGTGGTGTGATATCGTATCAGACCATCTTTTACAATACAGAATAAACATATAATACTAATGTGTTAAAATCTCATAAAGCATAGTTCTAAGTTATTACTTAACTGAATATTTTTCTTATTAGTTATCTATTTGTCAATGACACTACTAGTTGTATTAAAATATGTAACAACTGTTTATAAACAACAAGTCTGATATCAAATATCAAACAATCATTAAATATTTTTTTAAATAACTAGACGAGAGATCTAGTATCCAATATCTATAGTTGTCATAGTGGTGAGAATCAATATTTTATATACACAACTATACACATATCTGTTCTTCAGCTTTATTATTTTCCTTCAACTGTTCCCAACAATTGTAAATAATTGATTAGCAAATTGTGTGAGACACATTACCTTTAAAGGTCACTAAAGCCACGAAATGTCATTATCGGATAAATAAACACCTATTGAGGTTTTCTTAATTCCAGTAAAGAATCTCGAGACATGAACTAATTCATATAAATTTTTACTACACAAAAAACTATTCTTTCTCTAGACCATTATATCCTAAAACATATATCATTTTAGATTACATATCGTGAGTTAGTAACTAAGTCACTAACCATCTTGATTTTCCAAGAAATTGGAACAATAGTTCCTGATGGTTTAGACTAATCTAATTATACCTATGTCTATTTATATCTAGAATATATTCTAGAAAATGCAATCATAAGTCAGGTCAAAACACACACACACATATATATATATATATATGCAAGCAAAGGATTAGAAGTTTAATTCTATATACACAATAGAATAAAGGAAATATGAGCGGCAATTTTCATAATATTATATAATGTCTTTGTTATGGATTTTTAACTCAGCAGTGCCTCCCACTACTTTACGTAATACTATAATCCCCAATGGAAAATGGGAATGCAATACTTAAATTGAATTCCATAATGAGAAGTGGACTCTATGAATATATTTTGACTCACAGCTTTGGCACGTTCTTGCCTACGTATATTCAAAGGAAGACAACTCATTGTCAATCACACTCACTTTGACTCCTGATTTTGGTACTGACCGCTTCTCATTGTGACAGCTTTGGCACATTCACATGAGGCGTATCAAGGCTTCACTTGTCAGTGACAAACTAAGGTTACCAATGTAGTCCTTACAGCTTTGGCACGCTTAGGATTTCCATTTTCACTTGAATTTGTCCCTTATCATACAAGTTCTACTACCGGCGCAAATGAACTAACATCAGCAATAACTGCACAGCTTTGGCACGATACAGCTATAGCATCAAGAAAACATTCCATCAGTATTGACAAGGCGGACCAAGAAAAAAATATTCCTAATACTAGTTACTTTAATGCCTTATTAAATAGGGATTTTCCACAAGGTGTCATACCCTTATTTAATCATTAAATAACAAAAGCAAGCATCAAGTAATTATTAGACAAATATCAATTTAAGGGGCCTAATCATATCATGGGTATAGGATCAGACCGGCGTGAAACCATTTTTATTGGGTTTTTAGGCGGATTACCCGGGTTGCAGCGGAATACGAGAAAATAAAATTTTCTAATTCTTTAATTTTTTCTTGGGTTATTAAAATAACTAATTTATTTTAATCTCTCAACACTCAATAACAGAATATTGATAAAGTTTTCGTTGAGTCGTAATTAAATGATTACGCCTAGCGAAGTCACTATTCACATCGCCAATGAATTAATTTTAAATTAATTCATTCGCCCGAATTAAAATCTAATTTCAATTCCGCGTCGAAATCTAATTTCGATTAATATATCAAATATATTAATTTATCGATTAATTCCAAATTAATCGTTATCTCTCTTTAATTGATATTTTATCCTAGATAAAATATCTCCGCAATTAATCCCAGATTAATTTTCTCTCTCTTCTAATTAATCCCAGATTAATTTAGAGTGTGAGTCATACGTCATCGGTGAATCTTTGGGAAGCGACCCATGAGATCCCCGGATATGTTGGCAGTAAATTCGGTCGTCGGACTATCCGAACACGTAAGTACCTCGTACTACGTTTATACCGATTTACAAGACAAGGTTGGCTTCTAGCAAAGCGTCATGCCTACCCAATTCTCCAGAAATATCCTTACAGGAATAAAGGATCTATATCAGGCGTAGTATACGTAGTATTGCGTATGTTGATCCATCCAGTATCGGATGATCACGTGCTAGGCCTGGGGCTGGAATTGTGTCTGCCCCGTACGAAGCACATGTCGGATGTCTGGTAACTAGTCTCCATAATCGGATAAACATGACCTTGTCATTTTATCCCAATGACTGCATACTTAAGAGTACTAGTACCGTATCCTACGTGACCATCATCTCCATATGACTGGAGTGACACTTCCGTCTTGACATCACACCCAACACACTAGATTCTCAATATACCCAGCATTGGCATACACAGAACCTGTTAAAGCCCTGGACGACCGCAACTAAAGTATATTGATTGTCGCAAGTATTAGCGGTGCAAGTCTCAGGTTAAGACCAATACACCCCTAATTTCGGACTTCCATAGACACATAGTCATACTACCAATGGAATTCCGAGGGGGTCTATCCAAGCGAAGCTGTTTCCCGTACCATCGGTAAAACACAACCTCCTATTACACTTGCATGAGTATCCTATACCCAATATATGAGAACTATGATGTTGTGCCCTCACAACGCGCACAAGTGTAATACTAGTCTTTTGCGTATTTATCGATGTCCAATCTCGATAATACTCTGACTATGGATATTTAATGATTTATCCTTCGTGGACTGATACTGTCTCATATCATTCTCAATCCAGGAACAAATCATAGGGACCTCCTATCATTTATATATCTAGGTGATCTAATCACAAATGATAAGAGAGCAATCTCATTTGTCACATAGTTAATTTTTACAACAACACCATGATCTGTACAAATAGTGACGCTATGGGTCATAATTGTTCAACAATCTCCCACTTTGCCTATAGCCAGTCACTCGAGTGTCTTACACCCGAACTATGTATGGTTGGCTCAAACTGCTGAGAAAAGGCTTTCGTCAGCGGATTTGCATGATTATCATCTGATGGGATTTATTCGATCATCACATCGCCACGATGTATGATCCGAACGAATCAGATGAATATCGAAGTAGGTATCTGGATCGTTGATGAGACCATTAATTCTTTAGCATGTGCTGACGCCTAGCTCAGCTACTAACAGAATTATATCTAATCTAATAAGATTTTATTATCGACCCAAATGGCTTCTATTGTTGCCTCAGCTGCAGTAATAACCCGCATTTGTTGTTTATTCGGTAACGGTATCTTGCTTGGAAGATTTCCAGCTCACTATTCTGTCATTCAAACTGTATAGTACCGTTTGTGACTTATAGTCGTTTTTATCGGTTTAGGAAACTTACAGTAGTGATCACAGTCACTTCAAGTTCTCCATCTCCACAGATTAAGACAGCATCCTTAGTTCTCTAAGATACTAACGGATGTTCTTAATATCAATCCAGTGACTATCACTTGGATTGGCCTGTTTGTGAATCTATATGCTCAAAGCGTATGAGACACCAGGTCGCGTACATTTTTCAATGTACGATTTCTCAGAGAGTTTTCTCGAAAGCCAAGCTCTCATCTATAGTTATTGGAATATTATTTCCAAGAAATGACATATTATCATTATTTATAGGACAGCCACTGTCAGTGTGCTCCCCACTAACCTCCTTATATACACAAGAATCTTTTCGTTTTGAATTAAATCATAAACCATTATGATCACATCAAAACGAAATTCCAAGAACCTATGCTTGCTTCAATCCAAACATGGATCGAATAACCTGCAAACCTTTTTTGCTTGTTATGGTACGACAAAATCGACAGGATATTGTAAACATCCTCTGAAAGGTTTCCTTTTCAGGAAAGTGATTTTTCCGTTAAGCTGTCATATTTCATACATGAAACATGCAGCTTTAGCAAGCATTATCCAAATGGATTTACCGTGGCAACAGGTAAAAGGTTGAATCGTAATCAACACAATGTTGATAACGATACATTTTCGCTACAAGCCTAGCTTATACGTTGGTATGTTGCCTCCATGTATGTTTTCCTTGAAGATTTATATAGTACCAATAGGCACAATGCCTTGCGGTACATCAACTAGTATCCAAACTTGTTGATATACATGGAATCTGTTTGGGACTTATGGCACTTTGCCATAATAGGGTGTCGATACCTTGTATCACTACCTCATACGTAGTCAGTTGGTATTCCTCAATAAGATAGACATCTTTATGAGGTGAGATCAGAAACCCATACCCCAGGTTGTTTTCTAACTCTCTCCGACCTACGCGGTTCTTGTGTATTCGAGATTACTGGTATAGTTTCATCCTTGTGAACTATTTATGTTCCATTAAGATTTCATGCCTAGAATAGTACTTACTCCGATTTTCATCGAGTTTTACTATCCTCCCACTTACCACTGCATATCGGTATTCCTCTTAGGAAATCCGCATGGTGAGATACAATCTAATTGTTCTCTTGTGAGATGTATAAGTACTATACTTATGTATCCCTAGGATAACCTACAATTGGAACTTATCCAATTTGGGTTTTAGTTTGGTAACATCCAACGTATGCCTAGCATACCCAAATTATCAGAAATGTGAAACCCGATTTCTTTCCCGTTCATATCTAATATGACGTCTGTCTAACAGATTTTAATGGAACCTTATTCTAAATAATTTCTTGCACTGTTTATGTGTATCCATTGAAGGAAATGGTAGCTTAGAGAGACTCATGATTAACCTTATCATGTCCAACAAAATTCGGTTACTCTGTTTGGACACACACCGTCAACTTGACGCGTTCCGGAGAGAGTCCTTATTTGAAAGAATACTTTACTCTTTCAAGTATATTAGAAACTTATTGCTTAAAGTTTTCCATTACGGTCTTACCGTGACGGTATAATACTTTAGCCGATCTGTTTGTCTATTTCGTGTCAAAACTTTAAATGTTTCCGATTTGTGTTTCAAAAGAAACACATACCATAACGCGATGCCACATCCGTAAAGGTCATGAAATATTCATATCCACCTCTAGCCTAGCTAGACATGGGCCCACTTGCTTCACTATGAACTATGGCTAACAGATTGGTGGCATTTACACTTTTACAAAGTAAATAGTGTTTTAGGGCATTTTGCCCAATAAACTAGATTCGTAGACTTTATTTGAATAGGATCAAATCAGTCCTAGTACCCACTCTCGAAAGTGTGGATATACGAGTCTTGTTTGATTGTGTCCCAGACAACAATGCCACATTTAAGTTTCTTCTGATCAAATCAGTTTGAGCTATTTGTTTGTCATGTTTTATTTTTTGAGATATTATTTATATTCAAAATATAAATACTGTTATTCATATCTAATGTGTTTATCTCAATATCATCTTTTTATAATAAAACACTTTAGTGTTCTAGAATATAAAGGTTCACCGCCGCAGCGGGTTAAACACTGATATAGAGATAATGTATCTAGTCAAACTAGTTACATTATAACAGTTTCCTAATTTAAGTACATACCCGAAGGTAGTTGCTAAACTTAGGTATCTACGGTTAAAACAGCGACTTTTGTCCCATTTCCATTTGGCAGATAAATCTCTATGGAAGTCAGTATCCTGCTCAAAGCAGATTCTGAACACCAGTATATATTTATGTACCACACTAAGTATTTAAAATCTAATTTTAATACTAATAGTGAACATAATTTGACAAACATATTTGAAGTCAGAGCCTAGCTCGTCTTCAATTCCTTCATGTCTGCTTTGTCCAAACGGAAGTCACGCTTCCGCGATCCCATTTGTCATAATTTAGGAGACATTTTGGGATATGTCATTTATCTTCCCAGAAGACTATAATGATTTTGCCTTTTCCCTTTTCACATTCCAGTAGCCTTTGGCCAAACCTCGGGTTTCTAGAATATCGAAGTGAGGTGTGTCTTGCGCTACTTGCCTAATTGTAAAGTTTTGACTTTGTCTCCTTGAGAATAGTCATTAACTCTCCAAGAGTTATTTATTGCAATTTAGTACTTCTAAAATCTAAATATAGATTTATGAAGATCCTTCAATTTCATCATCGTACTTTAAGGATCTAATCCTTAGTTCTGATTCAGAAATTAAAGAGTCTACTGCGACAAGCTTAATGGATTAAGCACTAAAGTTATCATTACATAAATCTTCCAAAGATTATGCTCTACTATTTGCTTAACTCCGGGCTTAGGCATAATATGTTATTTTATCAAATAAAGTAACTTATTATTTTCCAGGAACATCCTGAAATTTTTCCCAATTTGAAAATTAAACCATTTAAATACATTTTCCTTAGGATTATGTTTTCAATGTCAATCTTTCAATTTTATCTTGATTCTAATAGTCCAACTATTTAATCAACGATTTAGGTACTATTTATTATAATGATTACAATAGTCCAACTATTTAATCAACTATAATTTAATAGATTAAAATCAATTATATTGATTACTATAATCCAATTATAAAATCAACTATAAATGAATAGTTTGAATATAGTCCAACTATTTATTAAAACAATAATTTAAATATTAGTCCAACTAACATTTAATAATTTGACGAATGATATTTATGATTGAGCGCGTATGGCAAGTAATTTAAACGAATATTGAAAATTCAATTCTTGCCTCCCACTATTTTTCGACGAGCCTCTAACCCTCTGTCAAGTACTCGGGAAACCGTGTTTCCTAGTGGGCTAGGATCCTGTTAAATATCACACAATCTTGACTTTGGCCAAAAAATTGTATGATAATTAACTAGGTAGATCTCTAAGATCGATTGGATCCAATCCAATTCCTAGATCCGGTAGGGGGACATCCAGGTCCGAAACATATATCTTATATATGCCAATACATCCAATGTATTACCTAACATTTTTCCTCTGAATCAACTAAGCCTTGGCTTTGGCACAACAACTTAGTGATCCCAGTTAAGCGCGACCCATTGACCAAGGAAAGCTTCGTAATCAATGTCGATGGACAAGAAGTGGTCTTGACTTTCGCCAACAAACCACAAATTGGACAAGACACCGATATGGAACAAAGCTCTCGTGACTCAAACACATCCTCGACGGACAAAGGCCTTGACTTTGGCCAACAAGCCAATGCCAGTCTCAGATCTTGAGTGAGAATCACTCAATGGAAGGAAAGACACTTAATATTTTGCGAGGGTTTTTCGAGTGCAAATTGGCAACCAATTTATTATCTTTGTTAAGGTCTCATCATCATACACCCTTAAACATGCATTCTAAATATATAATAAAGCGCGTAATATAAATAATAATGATATGCGGATGGATACTTTACACATTGATCCTAGATCAAATCTCTCCATTTCTCTCTCCCGCTAGCACATGTATTTACTTCTACCCGTTACACTACACTTCTAAAGAAACCTCATTTACATTGAGAGGAATAGGTGAGAAGAGAATACAAAGAATATGGAGGTAATAAGGCTGGACACGCAGGTCCAATTTAATAAATCAAATTTATTACAACAATTTCTAAAATTGTCCCACCCATCTAATATCCATCTGATATACATTATTCATGCATCGCAACCATGTATTCACACAAACATGTTATCAATCAATCTAATCAAATTAATTAATCTGATAATTAGTGACCATCCAATGTTCAAACAACGATTTGATTTTGCTCGAGTCAAACTCGTTTTGCGAATAAGTACTCAAAGTATGAATTCTCGAATTAAATTAAACTACATCATTAAATCCAATTTAATATGCATTCAATTCTAATTCGCTATTTAATTCCAAATTAAATACTTCACTTTATTAATGAACTTTTACGACTTAAATTCCAAATTTAATCTTTATGGGTCTCAAAACCCGATTAACGTCCAACGTCAATTTAATTAAAGTCCAATGGGCTTTTAATTAATTTCTTAAGGCGTGGACTTTTGGTCAACTCGGGTCAAACCGATAACCAAATCCCAATCCGGGAATTACCCCATAAGCCCATAAATCAATTTTGGCCCATTAGGCCCAATCAAACTTTAAAGATCCATTAAGTCGCATTTGGGCTTTATGGAAGCGGTTTTGGGCCCAATTGGATCCAACCAATTTAGCCTAAACCCAACTTGGTACAACCAAGCCCAATAAACCCAATAACAACATTAAAAGCCCAAATCCAATTTTAAGGCCCAAATAATTAAATTACAAAATCCAATTTCACATTTAATTAAACTAAAGTGTATAACATTATTAATTACCCAAATCAATATTTCCAAAACACCAAATTTGTACAATTAATCATGCTCATTAAAATTAAATCATGTCCAACAAAATTTAATTAAAATCAAACCCAATACATGATTTATCATTCTCGGCAATCATAGGGAATTTTAAATCGATTTCGATTTCAATCCAATTGAATCCACAATCAATATTAAATCAACATTCCTAATTGATTCAAGTCATCCAATGATCAAAAATCAAAAAATTCCAAGACTAAATAGGGCATAAGGCATTCAGCCAACACAAATTTTGGGCAAAAAATTGATGCAATCCAATTTCATGAAATTGATCAAATCAAACTTCAATTCAACATGTTTTAAGCATACTCAATCATCCAATTCAACCAAATCATGCTTGAAAATATTTTACCCAAATTTTAACCCTCAATCAAATTGCATGCCCAACCTTGCTCTAGATGCCATTGTTGGTTTCTTTTAAGGTCCCAAGATCATAAACAAGCATGAAACATGTGTGAATACAAATCAGCGAAGTTGCGAAATACTCACATCGATCGGTTGAGCGACGCTTTGACGAACAAAACTCAAATTCTGCTCCCTCCAAGGTCACGGCAGTGACAGTTTGCAGCTCACTGATTTGGCTCGGTTTTGGTCCTTCGTCAAGCTCCAAGCTTCATCGAACGATTCCCGGCTCATGGGTGGACTTCCCTATCACCTTCGCATATCTCTCGGAGTGCTAGCTCTCTTGATTTTTGCCACAAAAACCAAGTACTCTTGCTTCCCATCTCACGGTTTTGCAAACCAGAAACCAGAAAAATATTCAGCCAGAAAGATGAAGAGAAAGAGAGAGGAAGTGTTGTGTGATGGTTGGTAAGAAAAGTGTATCTAATTCATAATTATTTTACTTTCCAAAAATCAATAATTGATTTCAAAAATCAAAACAAATACCAAACATTTAAAATATATTAAATGTTTATCACACATCACACTTGAGTGTATTACACTCCACCATCAATTCACATCAATCAATCAAATCAAGTGACAAGTTGTCACATCACTCAAAGTGACTAATGATTTGACGTTTGATGCGACTAACGATTTGACACTTGATTTGACTTGCGTGCCGCACTCGAATTCGAAATGCGAATGCACTCGCAAATAATCCCGGGCTCGGGTTCGCTAATTCCAAATTAAGGAATTTTACGTTGCGTCGTAATTAAATGATTACGCCTAGCGAAGTCACTATTCACATCGCCAACGAATTAATTCTAAATTAACTCTTTCGCCTGAATTAAAATCTAATTTCAATTCCGCGTCGAAATCTAATTTTGATTAATATATCAAATTTATTAATTTATCGATTATTCCAAATTAATCGTTATCTCTCTTTAATTGATATTTTATCCCAAATAAAATATCTCCGCAATTAATCACAGATTAATTTTCTCTCTCTTCTAATTAATCCCAGATTAATTTAGAGTGTGAGTCATACGTCATCGGTGAATCTTTGGGAAGTGACCCATGAGATCCCCGGATATGTTGGCAGTAAATTCGGTCGTCGGACTATCCGAACACGTAAGTACCTCGTACTACGTTTGTACCGATTTACAAGACAAGGTTGGCTTCTAGCAAAGCGTCATGCCTACCCAATTCTCCAGAAATATCCTTACAGGAATAAATGATCTATATCAGCCGTAGTATATCTATGTGATCTAATCACAAATGATAAGAGAGAAATCTCCTTTGTTACATAGTTAATTTGTACAAAAACATCATGATATGTACAAATAGTGACGCTATGGGTCATAATTGTCCAACAATCCATTCAAATTCGGCTACGAAATTTACGTCCGGGTTTCCATCCGATATACCGCAAGAGAGAACACATATTACGTTCATCCGAAAATCACATCATGCACCAATCCACAATACTCATGCGAAATAAAGTAATAAATAAATAGAAAATAAAGGATAATAAATAAAAGGGGTGTCCTCAGGTCTAACCTCTTAAGTCGTCTCTCGGAAGCGCGTTACACGGCCGTTGGAAGGGTTGATGCTCTGCAACTCCTCCGGTTCACTGTTTCAACATTTTCCTTCGTTGTTTCGCTGTTTGGGCTGTTGTTTTTTACTCTGTTTCGCTGCGGTTTCTGGTCACGATTTAGGCTCACTATTTTGCGGTAATGCGGGGCTGTTTTGGTTTGCGGTTTGTGGGTTTTACGTGGCAGTTTCTGGTGCAGTTTTGTGATAGTGGACTGGGCTGTTTTGGGACTATTTTCACGGTAAAATAGAGACTGTTTCAGGTAGTTTTTACGATAATTAATTAGGTAATTTTGGGGATATTTCAGGGCAGTTTGTGGAGGGCATATGTGGTCAGAACAGTGCAGTCCAGATGGGTTATTTTCGGTAGTTTGTGGGGGAGTTTGTGGAGGGTTTCTCGGCAGTTAAGGGGATTTTTGTAGGAGGTTTGTGCGTGAAGGTCAGGGGGTTTTGAGGGCTATGTGCGGCAGTGGATTGGGCTGTATGTGAAGGAGATTTGCGTGAATGGAGAGCTGTGTTGTGAGAGGGATTTGCGTGAATGGATGGCTGTGTTGTGTGGGGGATTTTGTGCGTGAGCTGGTGATGGCGTGAGTGGGTGTGGTCAGGGTGAAGCGGTGAAGGCAGGTTGTGTGTGAAGCTTGTGAGTGAGGGTTTTGGGATTACGTGGGTGGCTTGCTGGATGTGTTATTGCGTGAGTGAGTTGGCTGCTGAATGAGAATTTTTTGGAGTGAGTTTACGTGAGAGATTTGAGTGTTGTTGATGTGTGGATTGATGAGTTGGCTTGAGTGAGGCGTTGAGGGCAGTATGTGAGTGGCGAAGGGGCAGTGAGTGGAGTTCGAGAGGCTTAGAACATTATGGTTGATTTCGTGAGAATGAGTTAGGTTGTTTTCTTTGTGTTTTTGTGTGAATGAACTAGGGGTTTTAGGGTTGGGTTTAGGTTTCTTTTATAGGCAAAGGTTGGGGTTTACCTTGTGTGAATAGGGAAAAGATTTTGTAATTATGGGGAGTATCTTTTAATTAGTGTGTCTTAAGGAAAATCTATTTAATTAGGGATGTGATTTGGTTTGATTTAATTTCTTCTATTTTGATTAGGGATATGATTTAATTGAATTAGGAAAGTGTTTGATGGGATTTGATTTGAATCTTTTAATTTGGGAAGGTGATTTATCTTGATTTTAGCATGTGTTTAATGTGTGATTTGATTATTTGGGAAGGTGATGGGTGTGACTTTGGTCTCTTGGGCGTGGGCTTGGCTTATTTTGGTGGGCTTGGTGTGTGGTTTGGTGATGTGGGGGCTTGGTGTGTGACTTGTGGGGGTTTGGGCTAAGGATGTGTTTTAAAACAGAGTTCCAACAAGCGAACCCGAAACTAAACAAGCGAATTAAATCCAACAAAATGTCAATGTCTGACTCTTCCCTTCCGACGTCTGTTTCCCGCGACTTCCATAATTTAAAGAGGTAGTGTCTCCATGTGAGACTCATCATCGGGACTTATATGCAAAAATACAGTGCCTACAGTATCATTAATGTAAACCCTCACAAGACTACAACTCGTCCACTAGGGACACCTAGGGGTTTAAAGGCTTGTTGCATATGCTAAATGCAACCGTGATCCGTACGAAAGTGGCTTAGTTTAATTTTAATTGTTTATTTTATTATTTTGCTCGAGGACTAGCAAAATGTTAGGTTTGGGGGTGTGATGAGTGGAAAATATATCAATATCGCCCCTTTTACCTAATATTTTCTTTAGTTTCTCGGGTTTGATGAATGTTTTTATGTGTATTTATGTGTTTTGCAGATAAATAAAATATTGGGACTTAATGGAATCAACTCGGGGCTAAAATGATGAAATCCGGAGCAAAAAATGGCGAAAACGGAAATTTACTATACGTGTCACGAAGTGCAGTCCTAAATTGTGCAAGTTTGGTATTTTGGCCATAACTTTTTCATCTATTATCGAATTGAGCTGATTCAAGTTCCATATTAAAGAAGACACAAACATCTACAACTTTGAAGTTTTAGATATTTTCGAATTCTGAAGTTTGCAAGACCGAAATTGATGAATACTCCGGTGTATTTTGTGTAATTACTATAGTCATTTTCAAAATATAAAATAAAAAATAAAATTGTCAAACTTCCACCAAACATGCTTGCATGTTTGGTGGAGGATTTGGTGCCATGTTTGGTGGAGCAATTGGTATCGAAATTGGTGGAAGCCTTTAGATTTTCCTATAAATACCAAGCTAAACTTTGTAAATTTTCCATGCTTTCTTTGGAGGAATTTATCCATGAAAACCTAAAGGAAAGTGTCTTGTATATTTATTAAAGTTTTCTTGTATTTTCTTTTTATTTAATTAATAAAATTTTATGTGGTTTCATTTACAGCATGAGCTGGTAATCTCATTCTGCTGTGGTGAAAATGTGAGACTTTTAATATAATGAATTAGATTAATCTCCCTTATTTTAATTAAAATTTGGATTAATTAGTTACTGCCTATATGGCCGGTTTAG
This sequence comes from Zanthoxylum bungeanum, assembly GCA_019454045.1. Taxonomy (NCBI): domain Eukaryota; kingdom Viridiplantae; phylum Streptophyta; class Magnoliopsida; order Sapindales; family Rutaceae; genus Zanthoxylum; species Zanthoxylum bungeanum. Next base: position 21,442 of record SKCR01014498.1, read on the forward strand.
GTGACAACCTTAATTACCGCCTATATGGTCGATTTTATATTTCAGACGTAGTTTCCACCTATATGGTCGGTTTAGGTAATAACCTTATTACCGCCTATATGGTCGGTTGGATTTAATTGAGACAAATGAAATTATCGCCTTTATGGTCTCGTTAATTAATCGGTAAACATTGAGAGTAAGAGAGATTTCTAATTTTGAAATATTAAAAGTGGATCCTCTAACCCCCATCATTTTCTTTATTGTTTTATTTACGATTTTAATTTTTAGCCTTTACTTTATGTCTTTTATTTTATTTAAGCTTTCATTAGCCTTAAATATGTGTCGTAGCTAAGCCTATTATCTGGGGTTGTGATGAATTCCAATATCACCAGTTTATAAGGGGTTATTTTATAGTTTGGGTAATTTAAAGGTTTACTTATTAAGTCTTAGTGTTAATGCTTCTTGTTAACTGGTCATTCATAAGATTGATCTGGTAAACTTAAAATAAACTTGACAAAGGAATTTTAGATTTTAGCCTTAGACTTAATAGCCCATGATCTTCTTTGAGGATAGATAACCCTTTAATAGATTTCCTTACAGGATAGACATATACCTGTCGGGCGGGGGTAACCACAATTTGAACTTAATCCTAATGAATTCAGGTAACTTGGTTGACATAGACATGTGATTAATTGGGTTACACGGGGCATTTGCATCCGAGCATCGACAGAGGCTTTTGCAGAATTTCGTGGTCCAGGTTAGTAAACCAATATATTACACAAACATAAAATAACCATTTCATCTTTTAAAAAATATTGGAAAGATTCACAACCCTAGATAGTTTCTTAATACTGAATTTTCCTAAACCTACTTTCATGCAATTTTATCTACTTGTTTTAAGAGTTTAGGGTTTTGATGTATATGTTAAGCTTACAAAAACTAACAAATTAGATGAAAGGGTGATTAAATGTAACTTTGTATGATATGCCTTGAACACAAATGCATATGTGTTCTACATCCTTAGTGAACAAAGAACATTTATCTCACAAAATGCTAAATTTCTAGAAAATGAATTTTTTATCAAGAAATTCAGTGGGAGTAGACTTGATCTCGATGAGGTACAAGGAGAACAAACTAACATAGATGAAACCCATAGGCCCCTCAAAAGGGGCAGCAATGGAACAACCACAAGGTCATGAATAGGGAAAGACATGAACCTCAAAGATATGATTTCCATATTGATGAGGAACATTATCAGGTTATTGACAATGACGATCCCACTAGCTTTGAAGAGGCATTGCGTGACGTTGACTCAATCAAGTAGCTTGAAGCCATGAAATCCGAAAAAGACTCCATGTATCATAATTAAGCCTGGCACTTAGTGGATTCACCTGAAGGGATAAAACTCATATGTTGTAAGTAGATTCACAAATACAAAACTAATGCCGAAGGAAACATCCAAATCTATAAGCTTAGGTTGGTAGCAAAAGGTTATAGACAAATCCAAAGAATTGACTTTGTGGAAACCTTCTCGCATGTTGCAATGATAAAGTCCATTCAAATTTTACTGGCGTTTGATTATGAGATTTGGAAAATGAATGTCAAAAAAGTCTTCCTTAATGGAAACCTCATAGAGGAAGTCTATATAACTCAACCGCAAGGGTTTACATCTAAGGAATTTCATAATAAAGTATGCAAGTTAAAAGGGTCCATTTATAGACTCAAACAAGCCTCCAGAAGTTGGAATTTATAATTTGATGAAATAGTCAATTAATTTGACTTCGTAAAAAACGTAGATGAGTCTTGTGTTTACAGAAAAATAATTGGAGTGTTGTAGTACTTCTAGTGTTGTATGTCGATGACATACTGATATTAGGGAATGACATTCCCATAATACGAGCCACCAAACAATGGTTATCTCAGAATTCCTCCATGGAAGATTTGGGAAAATCAGCCTACATCTTTGTGATTAAGGTCTACCGCGATAGATCTAGATGGTTGCTTGGGTTGTCCCAATCTTCATACATAAATAATATCTTGAAGAGATTCAAGATGAAAGATTCCAAAAATTAAATTTACATACTTGTCATGGAATCAAATTATCTCTAAGGAGCAATGTCTACATATTTCTTCAGATAGAAAGTGATGAATAAAATCACATATGTTTCAGCAATAGGATCGATCATGTACGCCATATTACGTACAAGGCCTGATGTCTCTTATGCTCTCAACATAACGATTAGGTATCAAGAAAATCCTTGTGAATAGCACTGGGCAGCTGTGAAAATAATCCTTAAGTATTTGAGAAGAACTAAGGATATGTTCTTGATGTAAGGAGGTTGTTCTGAAATGAAAGTAATTGGTTACTGTGATGTGAACTTTCAAACCTATAGGGATGACAGCGGATCATAAACATGATATCTGTTTACTTTGAATGAGGGAGCTATCAGTTGGAAAAGCTCTAAGCAATCAACTACATCAAATTCCACCACTGAAGCCGAGTATATTTCAGCTAAAGAAGCATCTTGGATATAAAATTTCATCACGAAGCTGGAAGTACTTCCTAATATAAAGAATGGTATCACAATGTACTGTGACAACACAGGTGCCATTACTCAATCAAATGAACCATGGTCCCACCAGAAATCCAAGCAAGTACTCAGGCGATTTCATCTCATCAGAGAGATTTTTGAGAGAAAAGAAGTGATTATTGAGAAAATACCTACGGAAGATAATCTAGTAGATTATTTGGCGAAAGCACTAACTCAGCTAAAGCATGATAGGCATAGTGTCCAAATTTATACTAGTTGGATATAGTGTAAGTGGGAGATTGTTAGGAATATGTCATATACTCAACTTGTGGATGGGTTAAATACACATGCATTTATAAGATAGTAGGGATGTAATATTTTTATTAATCAATAAAATGGCATTCTTTATTATTTGTGCCTCATATAATCTGTTAGGATGATTTACACTTATAATGAAGCCATTGGAAAAATAAAACGATGCATTTCATGCCTTATGAGAATCATTATTCTTAAATGTTTGTAGTCGTAGGTTTATAAATAATCATGACATTCTCAAAGCGGAGAGAATAGCATGCTCACAAAGTCTGTCATATGGTATGATTGGGTCATTTGTTGAAATGCATGAAGGTTGTGGAGATACAACAGAGGATCGCCACTCTCTGGGATAATTTTATTAGTCATGAGAGTCATCCCACTACATGGGTTGATATGTTTGATCAATGCTTAAGACTATGGTCATAGCAGTAAAATCATGTGAGATTGTTGGTTTAGTACGATTCATGATATTATCAACATCATATCTTTGACGGTAGAGATTTTGCATGCCCTAGGTCATGTGAATGTAGGTTAAACTCTTTATTAAAGCCCAATTGAAGTGAATTTGCTTCTCTTGTATTCTTGTTGATTCCGGCCATGTATACGGAAGGAATAATGAAAGAGAGAAGAGAGATAAAATCTTATTTGCCGACCACAACCCTTATGGTAGGTGGCAAGATTGGGCTGAAAACAAAAAAAAATTAATAATAATAATAATAAATTTATTTTATGGTTTTTCAGAGAGTTTATCACCCTTTTGAGCACTTTCAAAAATTCAAGTTTAATTGTCACCATTATTGTTCAACAATGTTATTCTAAGATGTTTTTATCAATTCACATGGATAATACACTATAATGCACATAATCTTAAATTTGTTATCTGTCTTGTTTATGAAATAGTTGAGACTTGAAAATGTTCAATAAAAACTATTTCATAAACGAGATAGGTAACAAATTTAAGATTATGTGCATTATAGTGTATAAAATCTGATATTTAGGTTTTGAGTTCGAATTTAGGGGGTGTGTTTCTTGTAAGAGTCTGAGATAATCGAGAATTTTATATGTTTCGTTTAAGCTCGAATCGGGTAGTTTGACGGCGAGATTTTCAACATTTCTAAAAAAATAAAATATTTATTTAAATAATTATATATTTTATATTAAATATACATAATAACTACTAACATTTCGTGTCTTTTTCATATCGTGTCCCGTGTCCTGTTTCTATATTCGTGCTACCTAGTAATAATTGACCACACCAACTACGTGTTATTTAAACTTGATGTACAATTACGCGTTGGAACCAACTTTGAACCAATATCACATGCTTTGTACTTTAATAATAATAAATACACAAGACCAAAACAATAGCAATGATAGAGAAAGGAAGGTAAGAAGACATTTCAAAGAAAAGTTTCCATTAACCATTCTAAATAAACAACTTTGTAAAGGAAAGTAGGAAACTGCGAGGAAAGAGATCATTCCATTTGTAATAAATAATTCGTCAAAAGAGGTATGCTTATACAACACTACCTTCAAAAGGATGAACACAGAATTTCTACGAACTAAAAAGTCCAAATCCGGTGTGAATTTTCGAGATCATAGAGATTCGCTTGGATACGGGTTTAAAAAAATTTCAAATATCTAAATCCGAAATATAAATATAAGATTAAAAAAACTCTGAATCCAGATGTAATAATAACTAAATTCAAAATTTTAAATAAATTATATGTATATTATCCATATCTGAAGATTCATACCAGATAAACCTTTATCCGAATTTTGTAATCTCTGACACTCGTATAGGGATGATAAATATATTATAATTCGACATAGATCCCCAAGGTCCGAATCCATATATGCATTTTGATAAAAATTATTAAGATTTATTTTTTTTTTTATGATTTTATTATAATTTTATGCTTAAATTTAGATTATTTTATATGGATTTTAAATTATAAATGTTATATTAGATGTTAAATTGCTATTATTTAGTTAGAGATGAATAAGATAAAACGGAATCCAAATTCGTACTGATCCATATTCGAATTCGTATTTTGTCATCCCTAGACTCTTGTGACTTCAACAACCAACTCAACAAAAGAAATTTTCACAAGTTACCTAATTGTAAAAAGTACAATAAGTTATATTTGAAAACAATCTGTGCCGCTGAACAATGTTCATGACGTTTGGAAAAACTAATACTCAACCTCTTCCACTTTGCAACTTAGCCTACCAAAAACAAGAATTGATTAAAACCTAATATCAAAATAATCCACAAGTGAGTGACATGCCTAACTTAGACACCTATTCCACCAACCCTTCACCTTTACGCAGTTAATAGTAATCATTTTAGTTACCCACCACTGATTTACTCGTTTACTTGCTTTCATTAGAGGTGGTGCTAGCTAGTACTATTGTTCTAATAAGATGCTTTATCGATTCACAAGGGTAATACTCTATGGTCCAAAATGCACCAAAAGTCTAAATTTGTTGGGTGTCTAGTTTTTGAAATGGTTGAGACATGAAACCGTTGAAGAAACACTCACACATGTTTTCGATAAGCTCCACGTATTTGAGGGTCGATAATATGACAAATATAACTAATAATATAATCGAAGATCGATAATATAAGTCTGACTCAATATAATAAGTCTGAGGCCAATCCATAAAAAATCGGGCTGAATAAAACCCGAGCCCGGGCTAAAATTTTACTGGTCGGGCTCGGGCCAGCCTTATTAGGCTCGAGAACTTTAAAAAATCAAATAAATATAATAACAAACATTAATACTTTTATTAATATTTCGAGATTTATTAATAAATTTTTGATTATTTCTACCCATTTAGGATATTCAAAATTTTAAATTTACAATAATTGTTGAAACAAACTTTCATCCAAAATAAACCAATAATATCACATGGTTTGTACTTGATATGATAATAAATAAAACAATAGCTATGATAAAGAAAGGAAAGAATGACATTTCAAAGAAAAGGTCGGTGTAAGTATGACTCCAATATAATAATAAATAAACAAACTTTGTAAATATTACATAATGATTCGTCAAAAGAGGCATTTGCTTATACAAACACTACCTCCAGAAAGATGGAAACATAATTTCTACAAACTACTCTTTTTTTGTCAATAAATCTCCCCATTGAATCTTCTCTCCCAATTTCCCGAAACGCGTTTTTTCAAGTGGGACATGAATAAGGCCACACCGAGGTCAATCTGCATTCAAATATCTCGAATATTCAAAAAAACGTGTTGAAAAAATAAATTGTTTTGAGGTTTTCAAATAAACTTTTTTTGGATCAAATTTTATAATTTTTATAATTTTCTACCACATGTATTTATAGTAATAGACAATTAATAATTAATTATATATAAATTTAATGTTTGGTGAAATGCTTGTGTGAGTTTTTTTTTTTAGATTTTTCATTGTTTTTGTTTTAATTTACCCGTTTGAATTGTGTTGTAATTTTTAAAAATTAGGATGAATTATTGCAGCAAATTTGAGGCACAGGAACATGAACTTTCTGATAATATATACTATTTTGGTCCTTAGATAACCGTGCAAGCGCCCGATGATGCTGAGGCCCCTAGGCGCCTACACGGGGGTCAGCTAATTTTATATTTGACAATAAAAATATTAGAAGGTAATTTGGACAAAAATTTTATTTTGGTCAATAATTTTGAGAGAAAAATAAGGCTGTGACTAAAATGTACAAAATATTATAAGTAGGAGTTTTCGATCAATTAAAGGAAGATATAATTGCATTAATTATATTTATGGTAACTTTGAAATGTTCAAAAATTTAATAAAGATGGAAAAAACACGTGATAAAATTCACCATCTAATCCATAATAATAGAACACGCAAAATCCGCTAAAAAATTAAAAGATAAAGAGAAGTAGATTATTATTACCTCTCTTTGCGTTTCTCAAGAAATCGCTGCAGTGACTTTCTCCTCGCAATAGGCAGATCTGCAAATCAAATCAAGCATTAATTTATTACACACGGAAAATTTTAATTTTTTTCTAATAATCTTAATAGGAAATAAAATATTTATTATTATTTATTTAAAAAAAAAATAGTGAATATTACACATAATGTATACCGGATTAAGAGTACACACAAGATTTTATATAAACATTTTCTATGCAAAAATAATAATAATAATAATATAATAATAATAATAATAACTGACAGGCACTAACCTCCCGTATTAAGAGTCTCAAGAAGCTGTTGTTGCTGATCGCTTGCAACATCATTTGATTCAAAAACTTTTGAGTTTCCTTCAACAGCAAGTTTCATAATGCATTCAGCCTGTACAATTTTGTTTAATCAACAAATAAGAACCAACTGAAAATAGAAAATTTAAAAAAAAAAAAAAAAAAAAATCTTCAAAACATACCTTATCTTTAGGAACATCGTAAACGGCGACGTTTCCGTTGTAAAATATTGTCAGAGGAGCTGTTTCCGAAACGTGACTGTAACGAGGCAAAGCAGGGAAAGTAATCGGCTCTTCTTTTGGAGTAGATGGCGAAGAGATTGACGGTTTCGCTGATCCGGAAGCGATCACAGATTTAAGTATCTCAGGGTTAATCTTGGAAATTGCGCCTTGAATGTCTGCCAAAATCAAAAATTAATAAATAAATTTACAAATTTTAAACCTGAAAATACACAAAAAAAAAAAAAACACTAAAAGGAAATTAAAAAACAAAAAATAAAATAAAATAAAATAAAATACAATACCTCGAAAGCTTCTTTGCCTAGGAAATTTCTTGAACTGAGGTTTTTCTTTTCTCTCCATGCCGAAGAAATCGAGTTCAACGGTGGCTCGTGACATGGCTAATGAAAAGCAAAATCTTGAATTGAAGAGAGAGAGATGAAATTTGAGCTCAGGAGAAGTTTGATCGACTTAAATGGAAAAGCGAGGAGGAGAGGGAAAGAAGAAAAGCACGTGGTACACATGAGAATTTGAAATTGTCCTGAGAGGGGGTTTCGTTTGCCACGTCTTCCACTAGGGATCAATTAATAGGAGTGGGTCCCATTAAAACTTGGTATTATCTTATGGATATTGTTTGTTGGTGTGGGTCCCTATTATTCATCACTTCGCAGGCTATGTATACTTTTTGGAAAATCCTTACATTATATAATGTATTATATTTATATATCTATATTATAAAGCACAATTGTATATGAGGAAATAGAAAACAATCAATTGTTAGGATTAAGAGAGATAATGTATCCAAATGCTATCTTTATGTGGCTTAATTGGCGGCTCAAATCATTTCATCCTTCCATTGTAAAATCTCTATAAAAATGGAAAATGAAAACTACCAAATAAATTAAATAATAAAATTTTTTATTAAAGGAAAATGAAAACTACGAAATAAATTAAAAAATAAAATCATTTAATTAAAAAATAAAATCATTTCATGATATAATATCTCTGAAAATTAACAAACAAATTAAATAACATAATCTTAATTTCTCTGTAAATTATGTAACACCGTGCCGGAGGCACGGGCAATATATATATATATATTAAATTTAAAATTAATCAATAATAATACTATAATAGAAAAAAAAATGTATTGTCATATATCTAGATCCGGCCACCGTTCGATTCGGTTCCGAACAGTTCGGTTCCCGGTTCCACAAGAATGTGAAACCGAGATCCGAAACCGAATCGTTCGGTTCTGGTTCCCTTTTTAAAAGAAAATTAATATGGAAAATAATTATTAAAAAATTTGTAATGAGATATTATTATCAAATAAATATAATAAAAAAATTATTTAATTGAATTTTATTATATTAAATTAAAAAATTAAATTTAAAATTAATCAATAATAATACTATAATAGAAAAAAAAATGTATTGTCATATATCTAGATCCGGCCACCGGTTCGATTCGATTCCGAACAATTCGGTTCCCGGTTCCACAAGAATGTGAAATCGAGATTCGAAACCGAATCGTTCGGTTCTGGTTCCCTTTTTAAAAGAAAATTAATATGGAAAATAATTATTAAAAAATTTGTAATGAGATATTATTACCAAATAAATATAATAAAAAAATTATTTAATTGAATTTTATTATATAAATTAAAAAATTAAAAAAAATAAAATAACTTGAAATTAAAATAAAATTATTTATATTATATTGGAACCATCTAGTTCTAACAGTTCGACTAGGGAGAGAACCCTAATCGAACCTTACGGAACTGGTTCCGGTTCCAATTCCCGAGCCAAAACCGGAAGGAACCTGAACCGTCTGATTTCTTTCGGTTCGGTTCCCAAACCGGAATCGGAAGAAACCGGAACCGTCCGATTCCTTTTGGTTCGGTTTCGAACCAAAATCGTAACCGGATCTATATATATTCATCGGTACGATACATTAAATTTGTGGCATATAAATTTCTCTCTACATTTTATAATGGTGTTGAAGACAAATTTACCCTCTAATGGATTGTTTGAACTTTGAGGAAAACTCTTATCCACCTGTTTTATTAAGGAATAATAGTATGTTGAGTAGGGGTGGGCATATTTCCCACTTGAAATATAAAACTCATCAAGAGCTTTAAAAGAAAATCAAAAATTCGGGTATCCAATTTGTGTTTGGTTTCTCAGTTTCCAAATGGAATCTCCTGAACTCGTTCTATATCCGAAGCTGCTCATCTCTAATGTTAAGTATCTTTTACAATTGTATAGTTATGTGCTCATAAATAGTCATGTCATCAAGAGATACGTGTCGACATGTAAAATAATCTTCCTCAACATGTCTCCTTATTGGAACTGTTGTAGACAGACAAGGATCCACTAGAAGGAAGACACATGTCAATATACTATTGTACTAGTAGAGTGGAGGAGCAAGAGAGTTACCTCCGAAAGTCCAAAATGACCCCGGGAACAACCCACCCCATCTCCAGGAGTGACATTATTTTGAAGTAACGTTATTTCGAGGTCGTATCATTCCGAAGTAGAGGAACACCAAGATAAATCCAATCCAACCTGGTCCTATTCCGGAGAAGATTCATTCTAGAAATTTTTTAGAGTACATGATGTCACATACATCTATTCGATATTAGTGGACTTTAATGATAATCAACTGATACTAGCATGCAAGCAAAGTTTGACAAGCTTAATAAGAGGTGTGATTACTGCTAATGTCATATTAGAGCATGTATCATGTCAAATATGCATCATTCATCTGCATAGTAGTCTAATTATGGATAAGTATCAGATAAGAAGGTGACGCCCATATACATGAGACCCTATATAAACTAAATAATTGGTACATAACGGGGTCGATTGGAAGAATTAATTACTTACTAAAATAATTAGATATGAACAGAAACTCTTTATTCGTATATATAGATCAAAAGTAGGCTTCTGATCCATTTGGCATAGCCTTTTAGTCTAAACAATTTTCAAATAAAAAATTAGTGGTTGGGCTGTTATCACAACTTATATAAATTAAATGTTTATTTGAACAGCGATATTGAGGTGAATGAAATAAAATTATTAAAATAAAATAAGAGTAGTGTTTGGAATATAATTTTTGTTTATACAAACTGATATATTAAATGATTTGCGTATTTTAATCCGACCAATACTTGACCGACATTATATTTGTTCAACTGATACGTCCAAATAGTTAATATATCTAACATCACTCATAAAAAAAAGTATTTCAAACAATTCAAAACTTACAAAAAGCTCCACAATTTGTAACTTTAAAAAAAAAAAAAAAAATCTTAAACTTGAGCTTTTTTAATATAGGAAAAATATGGTTTTTCCCCTTTTATTAATGATGATTTTTGAGAGAAAGTTTAAATATCGAAGAGGGGTAGAAAATGGTTTGCACTTGACCAAAAGAGAATAATGAATGTCCAAGGGCCTAAAAACGCCAAAGTCAGAGAAAGGGACCCGACCCCACTATACAGATGAGTTCTCCCGATGATAGAACCTGCTAATGATGAAGTAAATAGTGATACCGACCCGACCCCGAAAAGAAGTGTTAGATTTGGTAGCATTTAAGTGTTTGTGGAAGCCGACCCGAACTGGTTATCGTTTGTGAACCCGATCTGGTTTGAGAAGTTAGAAAGTTCGACCAAGCATCATTCACCTCAGTATGCCGACCCGAAGAACGGAGCTAGAATCACATAGTCTCTGCTTGAGGTCATGTGACGTATGCCCTAGTTGAAAAGATAAACTTCTAGAAGACTAAAGATGATTGTGGGAAAATCAACTGTTCTCATTGAAGGTAACCCCCGCCAGCCGCCCTAGGGCTTGTCATAAGACCCGACGTGTTGTACACACTTTGTAAGCTCATTACACCACTTGTAGGTTTGGGTCGGTCTTAACCCCGATCAGTAATATAATATCCACTTTTCTCATGTCGACGTAGGTCAGAGCCACTTTCCGCTAAACTACGTAAATCATTGTCTCTGTGATTATCTGTTTACTTACTAAGTTTGTTTTGGTTCCCTACTAACCAAACGAATTCATTGTTGATGAAAGTTTATTCGAGGGGTTGATTTCCTAAATTACTCTTGAAACGAAAATCAACAGTCAACTGACACCAATAAAAATGAAAAAAGAAAAAGAATATTTATATGATAAATCTACCCCTTGTAGATTCTCCAATACATTTATTGTCATCACAGGGCTCTTGCTTGAACGTGCGACCCTTATTTAACTTACCACACGTGACGAAATATGTAAAATTTAGTAGATATATGCATTAGGTATGCCCATAAATTGCAATACCAAACACAAAGTAGCAAGAGATACGGTGCCAAGCAGTCACCCAGTCACCATTTTATTTGACATTTTTGTCCTTTTTGAATTTTTATAATTACTATTTTGATCGCCATTAAATAATTTCGTAGGTTTTGGCTCTAATACAACACGTGGGTGAAAATGGACATAATTGTAAAATCAGAAACAACCTAAATACAATGCTATTAAAAAAAAAAACAAAAAACATTTAAAAATCGCAGACATAATGGGGCTGTTTGAAATTAGGAGGATATGAAAAGGAAGTTTGGTGGTTTAGGCAAAGTCGAAGGCAGGACGCAGTTGTCGTGTAAAAACCCACAAAAATCACGTGATTAAAATCCTCCAAGATGCTTCTCCTCACGTGTTGAAATTCAAAGGTGGGTGGTAATTAATTATCCATTATTTTATGAGCGTGGCGGCAAAAGTTGTCGCACCGTCAGGTTCGACCTCTGACTCCTCGTGTTTGACAAATGAAAGCGATAAAACGCACCGCAGAATTTAAAAAAGGAGTATGTGAATTTTTTTCCTCTCTTTTTTTTTTTTTTTTCATTATTTTTTTCTGTCAAATTTTTTTATAACCGTTCGGTGTGTATTGTTTTGTTGCAAAATAATATTGATTTGCACAAATAGTATTTTATTTTAAATAGATTAATTATTCTTATTTTATTTCACAATCTTATAAATTTTTCTAATTTTTTTTAAAATAATTTTATAATTTTTAATTAATAATGTGATATTTGAAATTTTATATCATATCTAAAAAAACTCACATTAATAATCAAACCACTAAAAACGTTACCTATAAATTGTTTTTTAGTAAAAGTTGAAAAAATTATATGGAATCATATCCTACAAATGTGTCCTTCGGACGGCACCAGTGGCGTCAGTGATCCATTTTTAATGATATATGTAACTATTTAAAATAAAAAATAAAACTAAAATATCACAAAAAATATCATTTAAAATTATTGCATTGTGAATTTACTGAACTTCACCGAACACGTGGGACCTACCGATGATGTGACACGTCAGGGACAACATTTTCCAGAGAACTTGCTTTTCTTTTTCGGTATATTTCCAAATTTTAAATGCATTATTTTAATAAAGAAAAGGAAATATGCGATTTTATCGTGTTCAACGTGAAAAGTTTTATGGCATAAATGGCAAGTATTAAAGCTTTGTCGTGTCATCACATGGTTGGTGAAATGAAGTTTTGCAATAATAAATGGAAAAACATTTAGAATTCAATAATAATACTGAAGATTAATGTTGTTATTTTCTTTTTCATTATGATTAATGTTGTTATTTTTTTTCATTATGATTAAAACTCGTTATGAGAGTGAGATTTTGAATTTTATATCGAAAATTTAAAAAATGGGAGATGAATTTAGATATATATTATGAAGTGAAATTCACCCTAAGCAAAGATAAAATTAGAATTGTTGTTTAGTCTATGCATAGCAGAAAAGCCCGAAGCCAAGCCCGGCCCGGCTCAGGCTTCACCCGGGCTTAAAATAAATAAATAAATATTTTAATTTATAAATATATAAATTTTTATAATAAATTTTTTATATTTATAATTTTTTATAATAAAAAAATCGGGTCCGGGCTTAAAATAAATAAATAAATATTTTAATTTATAAAATATATATATTTTTATAATAAATTTTTTATATTTATAATTTTTTATAATAAAAAAATCGAGTCGGGCTTAAAATATATATATTTATATAATAATTTTTATTTATAATTAAAAAATCAAGCCCGGGCCCGGCCCGATGACAGCACGGGCCCGGGCCGGGCTTTGATAAGCCCGGCCCGAGCCCGGCCCGTTGCCATGCATAGTTTAGTCGATGCTCAAATATATTGTAAGGTCATGTTCTCGTTGATGGAAATGAGGTACGAGAGGAAAGGAATTCAAATTCAAATTCATTTTCCATTTTTATTGTTTGGTTACATATATGGGGAAAAATTTTGAATTCCATATAAATTCAATTTAAATGGTGGAATTTGACTCCTCACCATATGGTGAGTCATCTCTCAATGAAACATACACTTCAAATACTACCCTTATTAATAATTTTTATTTATTTATTTATTTTCTTAAATATGTATGATAATTAGTTATTTTTTTTATACGTAAAATAGTTAATTCATTTTTCATCATAATATTTATTTCAGATTTTTTTTATAATACTCATTTTAAAAAATATTATAATTTTTTGTTTTGTAATATTTACTTAAAAAATATTTTATAATATTATGTTTTTAAATATTTATTTATAATTATTATTTTTTATTTTAAAAATTATTTATTTCTTGCTTTATTTCTTAAATATTCTTAACTATGACTTTTTATCTTTTCATGTAAGTTTTTCTTTTGCAATTATTATTATTATTTTAATATTTTATTTTTTATTTTGCAATATTTATTTAAAAAAATATTTATTATTTATTTATTATTTTGTTGTGAATAGTAAAATGATAACACCTCGATTATCATGACGTGTTCAACATGGTCATACTTTCTATGAATGAAATATTATTACCCATATAATCACGAAATAATAGGATAATTACCCGCGTAACCCTTGCCAAAGATCTGAGATAAATTTTTAGTTTTAATACACGTTTTGATGTAATAATACTCATAACAGCTTTTAATATTTCAACGATATTATGGGCTACGGATGTCATTTTTTAGTGATTTTAGTATCGTTGGAAAGTTTAAAAAGAAGGCTACAACTTTAATGTTAAGCGTTTTCCCAAACTTTACGTGGAACCAAGTCAAATTTGGGCTTAAAATGTTCCCCCAGAATTGTGACGAGAATGGATAAAATTGTGATATGTGGCCTCTTTTAATGGAATTATTTAAATTAAAATATTCCTCCTTACTTGTGGCTAAAAAATAAAGCAACCCTCACCCTCTTAATCTTCAAATCGCGCCAAAACCCTCTCGGCCTCTCCAATTCTCTATTTTGCTTCATTTATGTATTTTACATGTATCATTGCACACACACGTTTAGAATCATGAGTATCATAACATACTGACCGTATTTCGATCGTATATTTATAGATTCTATCAGTTCCACGTAGGAAGTCCCAACCAATTCCATGCGCCAGCATGAGCAGTAGGACTTGAAGTCAACCATGTGAGTGAATGCTACGTTTTTCCACGTTTTTGATCTTTAAATGTTTTATAAATTGAGTTTTGTTTATAATCGTGTTAGTTTTCTAATTTATGTGAATATGATCTCCTAACCTATTGCCATGTTTTCAAGATCAGGGTTTCAATTGTATTTATAACAATTACACATGTTCTTCAACACGTCTGATATTTGCAGCTTAACATGATTTACCCATGTTTTCAAGATAGGTTTATGTGTTTTACATTGTCATACGATTATGTTTTACAAGTTTATATTACATGATATTTATACAAGTAGTAGAGATACTTCCAAACCACATGTAGAATTTCGTCCCCTCATGTATAGTGTCCTAGGTTTGCTCAGCTCAGCAGGACTAATAATCCTCAGGTGACTCTCTTAGGCACTTTCATGTTCACGTTCACGATCCCCTACTTACGCGGTGCTAGGTCTCGCTAATTAGATTTCATGCCCCAGGTCACGATACTAGTGAGATTTATCATGAAAGTATTTACCAGCACGTGTTTTATATACAAGCTTTGGATTTGGCTAATTACGTTTTTAAGAAAAATAATATTTAAGTACAGTTCATGTATTTTCAAATCATAATATTTTTATGCTGTTTTTATTTTTCAATGTTCACTCGCTAGGTCGTTCAAACGACTTACCCCCACTCTCAGTTTTTTTTTGCATGATCTGTTGATGGCCATTGTTGGCATTGACTCTATGTTGTCCGGATATTTAGCTCGGAGGAGATGGATATCAGCTGCAGTCTTAGAGATGCATGTTCATGGGTCCATATTTATGTAATATTGTATGGTAAGCCATAAAGCCAAGCAATGTCACATGTATAGTACATTATATATAATATATATATATATATATATAGACACACATATATACACATTACATAATTTATGTATGTTATATTATAATCATGTATGTGTTCAAGAAATAAAAATATTGGTATGTTGTCGATAGTACAAGTAAATGTTATAGCCAGCTCATGACAAGTCGTGCATGTCCATGTTAAAAGTCTTAGGAGATGGCATCACTGTCTCCTGCAAGTCATGCCCTGGAAATATTGGGATGTGATAAAGTTGGTATCAAAGTAATGTTTTAGAAGTCTATAACTGCAGTGGTAGGGTAATGATGTTTTGCATGTGAAGTATGTCTGGAACACTAATATGTAAGACATCACCACTCCAGGTTCCATCGACTCCAAGTAAGTCTTATTCATTTCTTAGAAAAATTTTATGTATTTGATATGTTAACCTATCCTTGTTCTATGATCGTATTGTATGTCTTCCACGTGACACATGACAGTTATAGGAAGATAACAAGATTCGAACTAGGCTCATGAATTCGTAATAAGTTTATAATATATTTTTTAGTTGTTTGACTTTTCGACACCTTTATTATGATTCATGATTAAGTAAGACCATTGTTGTAGGATTATTGGGTTTCCAGTGTAGTTTAAGGTGTTACAGATATATATATAAGTACATCTAGTAAATGAATTAATCCTTGTCAAATATCCAGACCCGACCATTTGTTTGATTGGAATAGACAGTAATATCTTCAAGAAAGCTTAAGACCCATAGTAGTACATCTAGAAATAGAAATGGATGGCCCCATGATGATGTGTGCCCCTAGGGCAAAATCAACAACCCTGGGTTTGGTCAAGACATGTTAGATTCCCTGAAATTAGTAAGTGAATCAAGTTCAGTACATGATGTAGGTGATCTTACTCGAAATATACAGTTCATGCAGGAATCCATGGACTAGTAAGTAGAATTATTTATCCATCAACTCGGCAACCCATATAACTTCCGACAGGACGACTTCCACCCATTTCAGTAAACCCACTGATGATACCCAACCACCTAACCTGACATCAGTTGAACCAAGACAAGCAGTAGCAGTAACACTTATAGGTTCCACATGATGTACTTTCATACTTTTCAGGTGTAGAATCAGGCGTAGACCTCAGTGGATTCATTATGGAATTTAAAAAAACATGTATAGTGCCTAGCTACACACCAATCAGATCAATATCAGGTTCAACAGTTTGAGAGACTACTTGTATATGTCAACACAAATATCAGGTTCAATCATAGACACATATGGTTTGGTTTTCGCCTTATGCGTGGAAGGTTAGAGCAAGAGAAAGTTAAGTTTAGAGGAAGTCTAAAAGAAAGTAAGACTGAGTCATGTAGGAAAGTGAAATCAAGAGGGTATAATAAGGCTTGAGGTGAGTCTACACCTAGGATATTCCAATTAAGAGGAGTGTAACTATCAGAAGAGGACTGAGCCATAAATTGAGGCAAGAAGTTACTTCTTACACGACCTTTTCAGCACCAGAATCCCGCATTTTAACCCTATATTTTAGACCTACGATAAGAGGCACCATGGTCATGCATGAGAGGTAATGAACCTCTTATAAAGACATCCACTAAAAGTTGAGAAAATTACAACGATGAGTGCTAGGAAGGAAAGAAACTCCAAAGAGTTCACAAAATACAGATAAAATCCATTCGAACGTCACCTATGACCGGCCTACCTTCTCTAACCCTAAAATCTGGCCGAATATACTTTGAAAACCCTAAATGCAATTAGACATAACACAATTGGCATTGAATGAGCATATTATCTGTTACTAAAGTTAAGAGATCTGATTATGTCATAATGGTCATATTATTCAAATATAATAGCCGACCAGACATGTATCAATCTGTCAGCATACGTGCAAAATTCAAATAACTAGAATCACAGACTTGATTACGTTCGGCCGGAGGTATGGCCCAAAATGTACTTCCGGCCAACATAGGTTGAGGTGTGTCTAACTTTTTGAATCACTCGAGAAAAACATGAGGCAAGGAAAAGATCCTGCCTCCCCTTTTTATATTAGAACCTCTCTCTTGCACTATAAAAAAATAGCTACAATCCATAAACAAAAAGGGGGAGATCGAGGAAGAAAACCCTAAAATCTTAAAAAGCTCTAGAAAAGAAAGAGAGAACATTAGCCACGAATCCTTCGGGTTCCATATCTTCTGGTGCAAATCCAAAAACTACCCGACATCAGAGATGTCTTTCTAGCCAAACTACATAGAAAAGGTATGATCTGAGGGCATCCCTTTACTTCTACGCATTCTTGAGTTTCTGTTATTAACACAGTATCTCCGGTCGGACGTACATCACGTCCAGCTGGACATGCACGCACATTCGGCCACCTATAAATATATCAGGATGTGTTTACTGTCTTTTCTAATTAATTGCATGCTTAGTTATTTTTATGTTACTCGTCATTATTCCTTTATGCATGTTTAGTTGTTTCGTTCTACTGCTTTAATTAATGATATGCATGTGTGTATTTTACTGTCCAAGATAATATCCATGTTGTGCTTTGTAAACTGTGCGATCCATGAATGATGCCCTATCAGACATACACTAAATTCGACTGGACATTAAGTACTCAAAACTAAGCTGGAAGTACATGTTCTGATCTGTTTACTTATTGTTTATTATATTGTATGATGTACTTTTCTAGGATATTTGTCATTTAATATCTTGATGGTCTTCTTATTTTGGTACCGCTTATTGTTGCACCTACTGTATTTCTATGATTATGGTTTTGCGTAGTTTCTCCAGCTGAACTCCCAGTAAAGTTCGGTCGGATATTAATATCATAGTGTTTATCCGGCCTACCGTAAACTATATCCGGCCAGGCCTCTCCGAGGCTAGACCGATGAAATACATGCTCCGATTTATTTCATCACTATTTTATCAATGATGTAATAATTTATGGATATTTACTTTGCTTATTATTTTTATAATTCATGTCTGCGCATTGTATGTCTTTAAACTGCTTTTGCTTATTCTTGCATTATAAGATATGAGAATACCTCATTTGAGCGTAAATATTATACTAGTATCAGTAGGGGACCATTTCGAACCCAAAGAGGTTTAAGGTAGGACCTTGTGAGGGGTGTAGTACGGCCTTAAATCGTACCCAATGTTTCAAATTGGGTGGCGACTTATTTATTCTCAGTTAGTCCCCCGTGGGATTATTTGTACTCTTTACGGGGTATAAGCCCAACAGTATAGTGGCCGCTGACGTCATTGACATATCGATAAACCCCACTTTGCTCCTACATATGAACCTTACCAGGCTATCCCGATGTGCTCCATACTTAATGAGTACAGATAAGTTGAATGAAGAGAGGTTGGTCAACGGGTTGAGAGACTACTTGTATAGGTCAACACAAATATCAAGTTCAACCATAAATACTGATGTTCTGGATGTCTCCTTATGCATGGAAAATGAGAGCAAGAGAAAGTTAAGCCAAGAGGAAGTCTAAGAAGAAAGTAAGATTGAGTCATATAAGAATTTAAATCAAGAGGGTACAATAAGGCTCATGGTGAGTCGACACCTCAGGATATTCTAATTAAGAGGAGAGTGACTATTATTAGAGGATTAAGCCATAAATTGAAGCAAGATGTTGCTTCTTATGCGACATTTTCAGCACCAGCAATCTCAAATTTTAACCTTATATTTTAGACCTACGACAAGAGGCACCAGGGTCATGCAAGAGAGGTACTGTAGATACTGTATTTTTATGCATAACCCAATGATGAGCCTCCAAAAGCCAAAATCCAAAAAGCCAACTGGATGTCACCTATGTCCAGCTTACTTTATCTCTAACCCGAAAATCTAGCCGGATATATTTTGAAAACCTTAAATCTGACTAGACACAAGACATCTATCATTGAATGAGCATATTTTTAGTTATTGAAGTTAGAGAATTTGATTATATCTTGTTAGGGTTGGTGCTCGGAGTGCCAATCCGGATCGTATTTATGTCCGATTCATAAATACGA
>SKCR01014499.1:0-59573 GCA_019454045.1 Zanthoxylum bungeanum
TTGAACAACCATCCAAGCGGTTCTGGTGTATGTTCAGGTTCGCCCAGATAATACTATAAATATTCCTCCAATGTACCTAAGCCACCTGGCAAAGCGATAAAAGCATCAGCATGTTTAATCATTCTACCAGTCGTTCAGACATACCTGGCACGATCTTCCTCTCCGTTTGATGATCCAATAAGATTTGCCTCTGCCAAAGGTTTTGGGATGATTCCCAAAATGTACTGCCCCCTTCCTGTACAGCCTTTGAAACGATCCCCATAGTCCGAGATTGCCTCCGCCATATATTAAGTGCATATTCCTTGCTGCTAAGACTCGACCCAATTCCTATGCTGCCTCTACGTATTGTGGTTTAGTACCAACATAGTACCGCAAAACACACAGATGTTTTCAACTCGTCTTCTTGAAGTGGCTTCCATTTTTTTATGTATTTCTTTTTTTTCAAATCAGGATGCCTTCAAAAGTGTAATGACGGGCTGAATTTATAGTACCTGGAAAAGGGTGAGTAATAATAGCACTAATATCTTCCAAAGGACGATTGTTAGCTAAACAACAAAAGAACTCGTGAAAGGTCAAAAAGTCTGGATCCTGTCTACGAAAATAAAGATAATTACAATAGAAAAGCAAATCAAAGCAATAATTAAGGCAATGGAATTATGTACGCAATACGCTACTCGTTTGGTATATAAATCCATTAGGATGCGTTTCAAGAATCCATTAATTATTCAGCCATCGCTAATGAATTAGCTTTCATTTTTTTGCCAAACACCATTCCTTCTGTCTAAAAATGCTCCGTTTGTACTTTTCCTTACAAAAATAACACACAAAATTAAAAAAAAAAATTCTACAACATGTATACACAAAATATAAAACAGAAATTACAACAAATTGCATGGGTTGCCTCCCTGCTAGCGCTAAATTTTTCTTCTTCAGCCAGACGTGACTGAAATTCATCTGTTAAGGGGGTTTCAATGTCGTTTTAGATGTCCGATCAAAAACAATCCCGTGAGCGTTGCTTTTGAAGGGTCTCTTCCAACGGTAAGGTGGCAAAAAGAGTTTTGTCCCATTCAGTGCTTGTGCCACCTTTTTGCTCCTTGTTGTTCCAGTGGTTCCTGCAAAGAAAGAAAGAAAATCAGAAGGTCTTATAGGGTGCTTAACTTGGAATGGAAGTTCCATTCTGTCAAGCTTCTGGGTGATATCTTTGATTTGTACTCCCCAAAACAGCGATGTTTCTCCTGAATGCTCTGGATCTTTATTAAGGTCAGACATTTGCTCCTCCATTTGCTCTTCTTCTTGCTCCACCTTTTCTTCACAGATGTATTGTAAAATTTTTGTATTCAGCTCTTTATCTGTCATCTGTGAAATACATGTTCCATAAGTATCTGCCTGAGGATGTAAAGATGTTTTTGTCATTAGGTTTTCATCCTCTGATACGACTGGAATGAATGGTTCAGATAGATCTTCTTCAAACATCATGGTAAAGCATGCTCCAAGATCTTCATTTTGAGGATTGAATGTTTGATCCTCCGTTGTTGGTGTAGTTGATACAAATAGATCAGCTTCAACCTCGTCAGAATCTGAATAATAAAAGTCAAATTGAGACTTTGCCGGTTCGGGCTCCTGAACTAATACCTCTGGTTGTTGATACTGCTCAGCCTCCTCCTCTGTTGAAGTGTCATTGTGAAATGATTGGTGCTCGAAGGCTTCATCAGTGTCATTTGAAACTGGTTCTTGAGGTATGTAGTCCTGGTTTTCTGTGAATTGTCTCATTTGATCTGTCATCATTTGAAGGATTTCTGATTGTCTCTGAATTTGTGCATCTAATTGAGCTTCCGTTCTACGAGCCAATCTTGAGCATGTGAATCTTTGATGGTTCTGATGTTGATGGAGGAAATCATAGGTAGATGGTGGATAAGATGAAAAATGTGGTTCTGTGAAATGTGATGGCTCGTCATACCATGAAGGATCTTGATAGCTCTGCCACCCTAAACGGTATATACATTGATCACTCGGGTGGTTACCATCACATATCATACATCTCCCCATCTCGTTCTGTTGAGAAAATGTGGTATTGCTTGGTTCTGGTATCCAGTGATAATCATTGGGCTGTACAACAGGCCTCAGAAAACCGGACTGTTGCTCCCAGATTTGGGGTGTATCTTCTTGTAACGCTCGTAATCTCTCAATCTCCCAGTAGTGTTCCATTTTTCATTCACCTGAAAATACAATAAAGAAATAAAAATTACAGATAAAGATAAAGAAAATTAGATACAAGTAATTAGATAGCTTCAAAATTAACAACTCAAGAAATATAAGTCCCCGGCAACGGCGCCAAAAACTTGACCGGCGTAAACACACACGTATAACGCAAGCGCACGTATCGTTCAAGTAGTATAAAAATATCGATCCCACGAGGACTTAATTCCTACTGTTGTTATTAATTGTTGAATCTATTTATTTACAAATATCTAATTAAATGGAGAAGATAATGATTGTTTGATTGGTTGAAAGTGGTTTTACAAAATAAATAAATAAATAAAAGACAAAAAAAGAAAATACTAAGGAAATAACAAAAGACACAAAGATCTAGGGTTGTGAATCCTTCTAATATCTTTTAAAAGATGAATGAGTGGTTATTTTATGTTTGTGTAATAAATCAGTTTACTAACCTGGAACACTAAATTATGCAAAAGCCTCTGTCGATGGTCAGACGCAAATACCCAGTTTAACCCAATTGAACCATATGTCTATGTCAACCAAATTATCTGGATTCATTAAGTTTAAGTTCCAATTATGGCTACCCCCGCCCGACAGGTATATTCCTATCATGTAAGGAAATCTATTAAAGGGTTATCTATCCTCAAGGAAGATTGTGGGCTATTAAGTCTAAGGCTGAAACCTAAAATCCCTATGTCTAGTTCATTTTAGATTTACCACATCAATCTTATTGGTGATCAGACAACAAGAAGCATTAAGCTTAAGACTTAATAAGTAAACCTTTTTAAGTCAATATTTTAAATAGTGAATAAATTATTTTTAAGGAGGATTAATCTAAATAGTAACAGTAAAAGAATTACCTTTCACCCTAGCTGGGAAAGTTACCTACTCATGGTAAATAGTAAAAACTGTAAAAAGTAAAAAGTAAAAATTAAATTACTATTATTACAAAACGTAATTAAAATTATTTACAAAACAAAAACTAAAAAAAATAAAAAAACTAAAAACTAAAGAATCTAGAGAGAGAAACTCTCTCTTTAGAAAGAATTTAAGAGAGAGGAAGGTGCCATGAATTCTGAAATCTCGAGCTCAATTTATAGGCCTCGGTAGGATCCAGCGTCGCGACGCCAGGTCCTCAGCGTCGCGACGCCGGATTTGTCGACGTGGCACGCTCTGGTTCGCTGGTTTGAAGATTCTGGATAAGATGATAAGGTGACACGTGGCAGAGTGGTTGGGCTTCAATTATTGTGACATGTGGCGGCTTCTGATTGGTCGCTGAGATTCTTATCCGCCATGTGTCAGATAAGGATAGGATACTCAATTATTGATGCTGACGTGGCGCTGACATGGCGGTGACGTGGCGACACGTGGGAAAGAGACTGTCGACACCATAGAATTGCGACACGTGTCACTTCCTGATTGGCTGATGATGATGTGGCACGACACGTGGCAATTTGACTTGTTGACTTGCTGACGTGGCTGATGACATGGCGACGACGTGGCGACACGTGGCGATGATGACTGTCGGCACCGTAGGATGTTGACACGTGCACGGCGTATGTTAGCAGATCGGCTGTGATGGTGACACGTGGCACGGCGCATTTTAGCAAAGTCAAACTTTTCTCAAATTCTGATTTGTGGACCCGGCTCACGTTAGCACTGTTCGGCGCATTTTAGACGTCGCGACGCGGAATGTTTGGCGTCGCGACGCGCTTAAGACCAAAATATCCCTGTTGATTCATTTTTGTCCATTTTTGCCCCAAATTGCCTCCAATGCTTTCCAAACTTTATTTATCTACAAAATAACACAAAATACATCAAAACGTTCACAAAACTCAAGAAACTATACAAAATATTAGGTTAAATGAGTGGGAAATAGTGATATAAATACCACTCATCATACTCCAAGTCACTAGTTGTTTTCTTTCTTTCTAAATTACCGAATAAGTAAATTCTCCGGTTATATTTACCTTCTCCATTATACATAGCCAACAAAATATTAAACAACTCATTTTGCCCACAACAGTCACAAGTGCAGTTGATAAGATAGTAATATTTTTGTCCTAAAGTTTTATCAGAATTCACACCTTTTGTATTAATGGAATAATTTTTCTGATTTTTCTGATTTTTTTCTTTGATTTTTTTTTATATATACAATATATTCCATCTATGTATCGAGTGTTGGGTTGGTGGCTCCCAAACCAGTTGACTTTAGGGCACCAGGTGTTAAGACACCCTTACGTACTTAATTACTCAGACTTAAGATATATATATTTTTGCAGCATCTTTGATCCATATAGCGAGCTTTCGGCCAGTGACTCCCAAACCAGTTGGTTTTAGGGCACTAAGTGTTAAAACACCCATACAGACTTAATAACTCGGATCTCATACATTTTTTTATTCCATTGCTTTTTGATATGCTTCCTCCAATTAAACTAGAGCACTTAATATTACAAACTTTTCAATTACAGCTTATGTCCGTATGTTACCATGCATGTTGATAATATCTGTCAACTGAGCATATGAAAATTCATTTTAGTCAATTTTATGGAGAATTTACAAATTAAATAATTCAAAAGGAAATAAATAAAAATTAACTTGTTCCGAATAGGTTTGAGATACGTCTCAGGAATGGGAACTCCTTACACAGCTATCTCTCACCAATTTCACATTTTTAGTCAAAATAAAAACAAAAACGCAAAATATTTTGTAATTTTTTGAAACATTTCAATTTTTTTGTATTTTTTGAAAATTTGGACTAAAAATAAAAACAACACACAACTAAAAAAACAAGATACTGATAAACTAATTCCCTCCCCAAACCTAAATGAGACATTGTCCCCAATGTCTTAAACAGTAGAGAAGAGTTTAGAAGATAATACCTGGTTAACTGAAATTCTACACGAAAAGTTAAAGGTTAAGATCCAGATTAATCCGACGCCTCTTACCACGATCGTCCTCGGACCAATTTATCTTTGAATGGATAGGGTCAATTTGTGGTTCATAGGCTAAGATTTGGTCAATTAGATCCGGAGCAGTTCTGGCAGTGAATAGGAGTTCTTTTAAAGGTTTTGACACAAACCCATTTCTCCTGGCATCATCAAGAAACACACAAAGAAAATCATAAAATCCTTCACTGTTGTACAGTCCAAGCGGTTTCTGGTGTATGTTCAAGTTTGCCTAAGATAACACTGTAAAAATTTCCTCCAATGTACCCAAGCCACTTGGCAAAGCAATAAAAGCATCAACGGTTAATCATTTAATCATTTCTACCAATCGTTCAGACATACATGGCACTATCAAAATCCTTCTGTTGATGGTCCAATAAGATTTTCTTCTGCCAAGGGTTTTGGGATGATTCCCAAAATGTTACTGCCTCCTTCATGTACGGCCTTTGAAACGATCCTCATTAGTCTAAGATTGCCACCGCCATATACTAAGTGCATAATTCTTACAGCTAAGACTCGACCTAATTCATGTGCTGCTTCTATGTATTGTGGTTTAACACCAACACTAGTACCGCAAAACACACAGATGTTTTGAAAGACACATCATTTTCCAGAAGATTGCACAGAGGTTTAGCAATCTTGGAAAAGTCTTTGATAAATCTCCTGTAAAAACCTGTATGTCCAAGAAAGCTTCGAATTCTTTTGACTGATGTCGGTGGAGGTAGTTTTTCAATTGTTTCAATCTTTGTTTTGTCTACCTCGATTCCCTTTTGTGAGATCCGGTATCCAAGAACAATACCTTCATGCACCATGAAGTGGCATTTCTCCCAGTTGAGTACCAAGTTGGTATCTTCGTATCTTTGTAATACATGTTCCAGATTTTGCAAGCAGTGATCAAAAGAGTCTCAAACATAGAGAAGTCATCCATAAAAACCTCCATACTCTGCTCCAACATGTCTGAGAAGATGGACATCATGCAACGCTGAAAAGTGGCAGGGGCATTACATAATCCAAATGGCATAGCAATAGGGGACATGTAAAGTGGTTTTCTCCTGGTCTTCTGGGGCGATAGCAATCTGATTGTACCCTGAATATCCATCCAGAAAGCAATAGAACTCATGTCCTGCCAGTCTGTCCAACATTTGATCAATGAATGGCAGCGGAAAATGGTCCTTTCTCGTGGCTTTGTTCAGCTTTCGGTAGTCCATGCATACTCTCCATCCAGTCACTGTTTTTGTTGTAATTAACTCATTCTTTTCATTGGTGACTATAGTGATTCCTCCTTTCTTTGGCACACACTGCATAGGACTCACCCAAGTACTATCTGAGATGGGGTAAATGATGCCAGCATCCAACCATTTGATGATTTCTTTCTTCACGACTTCCTTCATGATTGGATTGAGTCTCCGTTGATGCTCCACTGTGGGTTTGTACTCATCATTCATCAGAATCTTGTGCATGCAAAATGATGGACTAATGCCTCGAATGTCTGCTATAGTCCAGCCAATGGCTCTTTTGTGTTCTCGTAATACACTCTCAGTAACTTTCTTCCTGCTCCAATGTTAGTGAAGAAGAAATAATAACAGGTAATTCAGAAGAGTTTCCAAGAAATGCATACCTGAGATGGCTCGGTAGTAACTTCAGCTCCAGCTGTGGTGGTTCTTCAATCGAAGGCTTGATTCGATCTTTCTTTGGCAGTTCCAGGCTTTCCACTTGTGGTGTCGATTTGAATCGGAATGGTTTGTCAAGGTAGTTGATACATTCCAGGATTTCAGCATCTAGCTCGCTGTCAGTCATGTTGGTGATGCAAGCTTCAAGTTTGTCCGTGGGATTGTATCAGTATCCTGAACGATACTATCAACAACATCAATTCTGAAACATTCTTCTTCATTTTCATCGCTCGGGAATTTCATGGCTTTGAAAACATTGAAAGTAACTTCTTGGTCCTGAACTTTCATGGTTAGTTCTCCTTTTTGTACATCAATCACAGTTCGTCCTGTCGCCAAGAATGGTCTCCAAGGATGATAGGTACATCTTTGTCTTCTTCCATGTCAAGGATAATGAAATCTGTGGGAGAATGAGTTTGTCGACTTTGACCAGCACATCTTCAACAACACCTCTTGGAAATGCGAGGTTCGATCAGCAAGTTGTAGTGAGACTGAGGTAGGCATTGCTTCTCCAATTTGCAGTTTCCTGTAAATAGAAAAAGGCATCAAATTAACACTTGCACCTAAGTCACATAAAGCCTTACCGATATATGTTCTCCAATGGTGCATGGGACAGTGAAACTGCCAGGATCTTTCAACTTTGGGGGAAGTTTCCTCTGAATGATGGCACTGCATTCTTCCGTCAATGCTACTGTCTCGTAATCTCCCAATCTCTTTTCGTGAAAGAATGTCTTTCATGAATTTTACATAGCTGGGCATTTCTTCCAAGGCTTCTGCAAATGGAATGTTGATGTGCAGCTTTTTGAACACCTCCAGGA
Organism: Zanthoxylum bungeanum; assembly: GCA_019454045.1. NCBI lineage: Eukaryota > Viridiplantae > Streptophyta > Magnoliopsida > Sapindales > Rutaceae > Zanthoxylum > Zanthoxylum bungeanum. The sequence continues at coordinate 7,651 of SKCR01014499.1, forward strand.
ATCGAGCAAACTGCTTGTCCAGTTTGTTTTTCTGAAGTCGCTGTGGAAAAGGTGGAGGTGGAGTGATCTGATCTTTTCTTTTTCCTTTGCTTCTTTTTCCTCCATCTGTGGAACTGCATCTTTTGGAACTTCCTCAATTGTTGCCTTGATTCCAACATCTTTGTTGATCTCAGTACCGCTTTTCAAGGTGATGGCTTGACATTGCTCATTCCCTCGGTTCCTTGGATTTGGTTCTGTGTTGCTGGGAAGATTACCTGGCGGTCTGTAACTCTGAGCATTGGCCAGTTGTCCGATTTGATTCTCCAGTGCTTTGATGGAAGCAGATTGGCTCTGAAACATAGCATCGTACTTTTTTAACTGAGCAGCACTTCTGCTATTCCTGGTTCATTTGCCTGCTCCTGGCCTTTGTTTGTTGCTGGAATCCGTGGTGGATAGTTCTGTTGTTGGAATCCAGGTGGTGGATTGTTCTTTTGCCCTGAATTGTTGCTCCATGAAAAATTGGGATGATTCCTCCACCCTGGGTTGTAGGTGTTGGAATATGGATTGTTCCTCTGTCTGTTGAAATTGTTGACATAATTCACCGTCTCTTCAAGTTGGTTTGGTTTTGGTGCTCCTCCATATGGTGAACTTGTGGATCCAGTGGTAAGAGTCTCCATGAATTTGCATATCTGATCCAGCTTGGCGTTGACTGCTGTATTGGCTCCACTTTCATAAATTCCTGCAATTCTTTGGATCATGCTCCTTTCTGTTGGCCACAAGGAATTGTTGTTGGCCATTTCTTCGATTAGGTCTCAGGCTTGATCTTCTCATTTTGCCATCAAAGCTCCTCCAGCAGCAGCATCGATTGTGGTTCTCATCAGTCCAGAAAGTCCATTATAGAAAGTTTGGACTTGAAGCCATTTTGGAATCTCATGGTGAGGACATTTCCGGAGCAAATCTTTGTACCTTTCCCAAGCTTCGTAGAGAGTTTCTGAGTCTTGTTGTACAAAGGATGTGATGTCATTCCTCAGCTTTCCAGTTCTGGCTGGTGGAAAGTACTTTGCAAGAAATTTGGTGGCTAAAGTGTTCCAAGTTGTGATGGAACCTGCTGGTAGTGAATGTAGCCAAGCTTTAGCTCTGTCCTTCAAGGAGTATGGAAAAACTCGCAGTCTCATTGCTTCTTCAGCTTCTCGGTTGTAATTGAAAGTGCCGCAAACTTCCAGGAAGTTGCTGATGTGGGTATTAGGATCTTCAGTTGTTTTCCCCAAACTGCACTGACTGCTGAATCATCTGAATGCATGTTTTGATGTCACACGCATTTGCTGGTAAAGGAGGAAGTACAATACAGGAAATGAAGCCGTCAACCACCGGAATGGTTCTGTCTCGAATGGGTATTGGTGGTGCAACCTCCAAAGGTTCAGGTTCCATGTTGACTAAAGCTTTTGGCCTTCTCGCCTTTCCCTTCTCAACTGTCTGATGGTTCTTTCAATTTCTGGGTCAAGCGGTCGGAGTTCAAAGCTTCTGGTTCGTCTCATGTAGTTTCTGAGAACCTGAAACACAAGAAAAAACAAAAACAATAAGTAAAAAGAAATTAGATACAAGTAAAGTATCTAACCCCAAAACTAATAGTGAAAGATAAATAAGTCCCCGGCAACGGCGCCAAAAACTTGACCGGTGCTTTCACACGCGTATAACGCAAGCGCACGTATCGTTCAAGTAGTATAAAAAGTATCGATCCCACGAGGACTTAATACCTAATCTATTAATTTTATGAGGTCAAATGATTACTAGTATCTAACAGGTGATTGATTGATTTGAAATGGTGATGATTTTAAATTAAAAAACAAGTAAATAAAATTGCACGAAAGTAGGTTTAAGAAAATTCAATATTATGAAACTATCTAGGGTTGTGAATCTTTCTATATCTTTTAAAAGATGAAGTGGTTATTTCATGTTTGTGTAATAAATCGGTTTACTAACCTGGAACACGAAATTATGCGAAAGCCTCTGTCGATGGTCAGACGCAAATACCCAGTTAACCCAATTGAACCATATGTCTATGTCAACCAAATTACCTGGATTCATTAAGTTTAAGTTCCATTATGGCTACCCCCGCCCGACAGGTATATGTCTATCCTAAGGAAATCTATTAAAGGGTTATCTATCCTCAAGGAAGATCGTGGGGCTATTAAGTCTAAGGCTGAAACCTAAAATTCCTTGTCAAGTTTATTTTAGATTTACCAGATCAATCTTATTAGTGGCCAGTTAACAAGACGCATTAAGCTTAAGACTTAATAAGTAAACCTTTAAATTACCCAAACTATAAAATAACCCCTTATAAACCGGTGATATTAGAATTCATCACAACCCTAGATAACTAACTTAGTTACGACACATAACTAGGGCTAGTAAAAACTTAAAAATAAAAGACATAAAGTAAAATGCTGAAAAGTAAATGCGGTAAAATAAATACTGAAAAGTAAAATTACAATAAAATAAAATGCTAAGGTAAAAGGATCTTTTACTTTACTACTACTAATTTAGATATCTCCCTTAATATAATATATTAACTTGTGATGATATTACCAACCAGCCATATAGGCGGTAACCTGATTAAGTCAAATTAAGTCCGACCAGCCATATAGGCGGTATCAAATTTGTCCATAAACCTGCCATATAGGCGGTAAGAAAATTAATTACCAACCGACCAATCTGGCGGTATCCTTGTTTAGTCAGGTTTAAAACCAGTTTAAAATGAATTACCAACCGACCAATATAGCGGTATCCTTATTAAGTCAAATTTTAAATAGTGAATATATTATATTAAGGGAGATTAATCTAAATAGCAATAGTAAAAGAATTACCTTTCACCCTAGCAGGGGGAAGTTACCTCCTCATGGTTGAATAGTAAAAACTGTAAAAGTAAAGAAAGTAAATTACTATTACTATTACAGAACGTAATTAAAATTAATTACAAAACTGAAATTAAAATAAACTAGATAGAAAACTCTATTTACATCAGAGAATTCAGAGAGGAAGGTACATCTGAAACTGAAATTTCGAGCTCTATTTATAGACGTCAATAAGCACACGCGTCACGACGCGCTGAGGTGTCAGGTGCTGATTAGTCCGTTTCAGATTCTTATATGCCACGTGGCATTGCGGATAAAGTGATAAGGTGACACGTGGCAAGGCGGCTGGCAACTCAATGATTTGCTGATGTGGCGATGACGTGGTGACACGTGGCGATAGTGATTATCGGCACCATAGAATTACGACATGTAGCACGCGTGATGATGGCTGATGATGATGTGGCAGTGACGTGGCCGTTGACTCGGTCTTCTACTGACGTGGATGATGACGTGACTGACACGTGGAGTGACACGTGTCGACACATGGCGATGGCGATTGTCGGCACCATATGATGATGACAGTGCACGGAGCACGTTAGCAGATCGGCTGTAATGTTAACATGTGGCACGGCGCACGTTAGCAAAGTCAAACTTCACAGATTCTGACATGTGGACCCGTCGCACGTTAGCATGGATCGGCGCACGTTAGGCGTCGCGACACGCCAAATGACAAAATTGCCCTTTTGTGTTCTTTTTCACTGTTTTGGCCTCAAATCACCTCCAGAATGTCCTGAAACTTTATTTATCTACAAAATAACACAAAACACATCAAAATATTCACAAAACTCAAGAAACTATACAAAATATTAAGTTAAATGAGTGGGAAATATTGATATAATTACCACTCATCAGTGGTTGAAAATGGAACATTATTGGGCGATAGAGCATTACGAAATTTAAGAGATGAAGATACACCTCATATCAGAAAGTAGCGGTTTCGATTTTCTGAGGCTTGTTGTCTAACAAAATAACTATCCATGGATGTCAGAGAGAAATATCACAATATTTGCTCAACCATTTCAGATATGTGAGATATGTGATGGTAACCACTCTAGCGATCATTGCACGTAAAACTATAATTCAGGGTGGCAGAACTATCAAAATCCTTCATAGTACGAAGAACCAGCATATTTCACTGAACCATATTTTCCATCTTATCCACCATTAACCTATGATATTCATCAAGAACCGGAACCATCAGGGATAAGACAGTTGATGGACATGCTTAAGAAACAGGAAGCTAAACTTGATGCAATGGTTGACATGTTTCAGAGTCAAGCGGCATCCATACAAAGAATGACAGATCAAATAAGACAATTAATAGAAAACCAAAACAGCATACCTCACAGAATATTTTCAGATGACACTGTGACGAAAAATGGAGCAAGATGCAGAGCAAATGTCTGACCACATTGAAAATCTCATGACTTCAGGAAAAACATCACTGTATTGGGGAATACACATCGAGGACACCGCCCAGAAGCTTGACAGACTGGAACAACTATTCAAAGTCAAACACCATATGAGACCTCCTGATTCTTTTTTTTTTCAGGAACCACTGGAGCGACAAAGTTTAACAAGGTGGCACAAGCATTGAATGAGACAAAATTCTTTTGGCCACTTCATCGTTGGAAGAGACCATTCAAAAGCAACGCTCACGGGATTGTCCTCAATCGGATGTCCAAAACACGCTGAAGCCTCATTGACGGATGGACTTTAGACACGTCCGGCTGAAGACGAAAAATTAGCGCTAGCAGGAAGGCAACCCATGCAAAATTTTTATTTTCATTTAAATTTTTATTTTTATATTTTTTGTATACATGTTATAGAGTTTTTAATTTTGTGTGTTATTTTTACAGGGAAAAACACAGAAGGAGCACTTAAAGCAGAGCAAGCCAGTAAAAATGGGGTTATCACGGAATAAAGTTTGACAAAATCACGAAGTTAAAAAGTCAATTCAGTAGAGACGGCGGAGTAAGGAGTCAACTCTTGATACGCGTCCTAGTGGATATATTTGTCAAATGACTCGATTTTGTTAAAAAAAAACTCGTAGCGACTCGTTAAAACCCATTGTGTTGCGACGCACTGACCTAACACGTGGGCACGCAAATTTTTAGGGCGTCACGACGCATAACACACTGCGCGTCACGATGCAAACGTGATTCCAGGTCTTAAACCAGGGCCGCCACTTTTTTCTTCACTTCCATTATCATCATCTTCCTCAGTTTCTTCCTCTTTTTTCTTCATTTTTCAACCAAAACTCTCGATTTTTTCCTCAAATCCTTCTACCAAACCATTAAACTTCATTTCCTCCATTTGCCCTTTCAATATTCTCTCTTTAGCTCTCGGTTTTGATTCTTCTTCCTCACCCACTCTCACCAAAACTAACCCAAATACACTCCCTAAACTCACCCAAACCACAAACTCAACCGAAAAATAACAAACCCACACCTTAACTTGCACGTGAACCACTCGGATTTGGGGATTCAAGCTCACAATTTTGGTACTTTCGTTCCTCTCATCTTCAATTTGTTTTTTATGTGTTTTACAAATTTGCGTATGAAATCAGTGATTTGTGGTGTGTGGTAGGATTTTTGAAAAAAAAATAAAAAAATAAAGTGTGTGTTTGCTGTTAAAATTTTGGAGTTGTGGGCGTCTGTTTGTGGAAATTACTATTGGTAAATTCGTAGAATTTTGGGGTGAAGTTTTGCGGTTATGGAATAAATTGTGAAGTGTTAGTGTTAGGGTGAAATTTGGAATTCTTGAAAATTAGAAGAGGCTCTGTCGGAATTTTTGTAAAAATTTAAAATTGAAAATGGCTCCTAAGAGAACACGAACCTCAGCGGCTGCCGAATCGAGTTACGATTCAATAAAATTTATGTCGGCAGCTGCTGAGCGTCGATATGAAAAGGGGATGGGATAAAAAATCCCGATCATGGGGATGGATTTTGACATTAACCCCGGACAGTTTCCCCTGATAGATAGAATTATTGCCACCAGGGAATGGCATAAGCTTTGCCAATAACCTAACCTATCTTGTATACCAGTGGTCCCTGAGTTCTACGCCAATGCTTACGAGCATTAGGCGTACCAGGTGTTAGTTAGATGTGAGCATGTGACATTTGATAGATCCACAATTAACCAGTATTATAGGTTGCCAGATATGGAAGTAGATGATTATACGACAGCGATGGAGCATCTAGATATGACTCATCTAACATAAACACTTTGAATCCCCAATGTTGTATGGGATATTAGTAGCAGCGGGGAATATTTGAAGATGAGTTCACTATATCTTAAGCCCAATGCCAGGGTTTGGTTTCATTTCCTTACCCACATATTGCTGCCAGGCTCCTCTATTACAAATGTAACTAAAGAACGGATGACCTTGTTATATTCTCTGTTGAAGGGCCATACCATTGATGTGTGTGGATTGATATCAACCAATATAGTTTGGGCAGCACGTTCTACAGAAACTGGCTTGATGTACTGCAGCTTAATTGCAAACTTATGCACGCTGGTCAGGGTGCCCATGGACCCTAGGGAATAAACGATGCAGCCACCCACTGCATTGACCACTCGAATTATCCAACAACTCCGAGCAGAGAGGCTTGCACATGCTAGCTCCTCATCAGCACATGTACAGCCGCAGCAGCAACCTCAACCAGCGCAACGACCATCACGATCTCACTCCATATCACAACACATAGATCAATTGGAATCTCGGGTCGACTACATTGCTCAACTGCTTCAACGAATGGCACATCATCAGGGATTGAGTGATGACCAGATTCCAGCCTATCCAGGAGACGACAGCGAGGATGACGACCAAGCTGAGGAATGAAGAAACCACGGTAACATTGTTCCTTTATCTTTCTTTTTTTTTTGTAGCGCATTGGGGACAATGCTAGGTTTAGGTTTGGGGGTAAGGTTGTCTACTTTTATTTATTTTCTCCGTTATTTTTCCTGTATATTTTTCTTTCCTACATGTTATGTGTCTTGCATGTTTGCGTGTTTTAATTTTTGCATGTTTTATTCCAAAAATATTAAAAAAAAAAGTCTAATGATGAGATTGTTTGTCTTAGTAAAAAGTTCTAGGAAAAGATAAATGCTAATTTCACTTTTATCATGGACTTTAAGCCTAAAATCTAGGTCAAACTCATATGCACTAAAAAAATAGTTTTGTAACAGTTAGATAATAAGGAATTGACAAAGTGACTAGTTCAAATAATCAGAGGTTGATGAATGACCGTCTGCCTGAATATATGTTTCTGTCTATATTTATTTATGATGTGTGGTATGATGTTTAAAGAAAAAGATAGAATAAATAAAGTTCTTACTTAGAAACCGGGCGTTTTACCTCAGTAAACGGTAGAACTTTTCACATCTGAGATATGAGTAATTAAGTCCGTAGAGCCAACTGGTTTGGGAGTCATTGGCCTAAAGTTCGCTACAAGAATTGAAGATGTTATATTAAAAAAAAATCGCAAACCTCACTTTGCGCATATTGTAGCAGACAGAACAATTTTAGATAGTCAGGCTGGTTTGACCCATCAACTACTGAGAATTGAGACAAACTCACATAGTTAATAACTTAGAATCAAAACTGTTTACAGAACTATTCACACACACACTTAGAGTCTGATTTAGATACTTTATTCAAAAGATCGGATTTTAGTTGTAGTATGCATTTTGAAGGTTACTTTAACTTTGTTGCTAGACATTCTCTGAGGACATTGTATATATAGCTTTTATTTTTGTTTTATTTCTTTCTTTTTGTTTTATTTCTATGTGTGATTGCATGTGCATGATTGACGTTTGTAGGTATCATCGCTATAAGCCCTCACGAGACTACAACTTGTCTATTAGGGACACCTAGGGTTTAAAGGCTTGTTGCATATGCTAAATGCAACTGTGATCCTTACGAAAGTGGCTTAGTTTAATTTAGTTTTAATTATTTATTTCATTTTGTTTTGTTTGTTTTGCTCGAGGACTAGCAAAATGTTAGATTTGGGAATGTGATGAGTGGAAAATATATCACTATTTACCGCCCATTTAACCTAATATTTTGTATGGTTTCTCGGGTTTTATGAATATTTTGATATATTTTTGTGTGTTTTGCAGATAAGTAAAGTTTTTGGACTCAATGGAATCAACTTGGGGCTAAAACGGTGAAAAACAGACAAAAAAGGCAAAAATGGAATCACGCGTCGCGACACGCACACTGTCTGTATCGCGACGCGCCTCAGTTACTATTATATCGACACTTGTCATCATGACGTCAGCATAATTATTGATATGCTGACACACGTCATCACCACGTCATCACATGCATCATCACGTGTGTCATCACCATGTCATCATGACGTCAGTACAATAATTCAGCCTGTCGACACGCGTCATTCCTTGCATCAGCATGACATCAGCGTCGCGATGCCAAGCCTTCACGCATCGCGACACCGAGCCAATAATTCAGTCTACCGACAGCCACGTGCCATGTGTCATCATCTCATCAAAGCCGTGTATACGTGTCAGAAATCAACGGCGCGTCGCGACGCAAAATCCTTCCGCGTCGCGACGCACAAGGCCGAATTTTGCTTATAAATAGAAGTTGATTTCATTTTCCAAATTCATACTTTCCCGAGGTTCCTAATAAGGGATTAAAGACTGTATCTTGTTTGTTTAGTTTTATTTAGTATTTTAATTATGTATTTTTATTTTTAGTAATAGTAATAGTAGTTTATTTACTTTATCTTTCTTTTATGTTTTGTAGTTAATTTCCGCTGGGGGAATGGTGAAACTTTTATTATGATAATTTAGATTAATCTCCCTTAAATTATAATATAAAAATTATCTTAAAATATGACTTAATTGGATATCGCTTTTATGGTCGGTTGGACTTAATTAAATTAATTTTAACCTGACTTAATTGGATACAGCTTTTTTGGTCGGTTGGAATTAATTAAAATATGACTAAATCAGGATAACGCGTATATGGTCGGTTGGTAATATAATGTAAATTTATATATTATAATAAGAGAGATTTATAGATTTGAAATAGTAAAAGTGGATCCTCTAACCCCCAGTATTTTATTTTTAATCTAGGGAAGTGATGAAGCACAATATTCATGAGTTTAATAATTGATTTAATTATATAATGGGTAATATTTTAGGTTTGTTTATTGAATCTTAAGCTTAATGTTTCTTGTTGCCTGATCACCAATAAGATTGATGTGGTAAACTTAAAATGAACTTGATAATGGATTTTAGGTTTCAGCCTTAGATTCAATAGCTCACGATCTCACCTTAGGGTAGATTTCCTTATGGGAGATTTCCTTCCAGAATAGGAATATACCTGCCGGGCGTGGGTAACCACAATTGGAACTTGAACTTAATGAATTCGGGTAACTTGGTTAACATAGGAATATAGTTAATTGGGTTACTTTGGGTGTTTGCATCTGACCATCGGAAGAGCCTTTTGCATATTTTCTTGTTATATATATATATATATATGAAAATCAATTCATCATTAGAATAATATTGTGTGGAATCACAACCCTAGATGTATGTTTTCTTTATTATTAATTTCCTTTGTTTCATTTTATATTTTTATTTATTTATTTATTTAGCAAATCCATATTCAACCAACCAATCAAGCAATCATTTCCTTCTCACCTCAATTAGATATCTGTAAATAAATAGAATCAATAATTAATAACAATAGTAGAAATTAAGTCCTCGTGTGATCGATATTTTTATATTACTTGAGCGATATGTGCGCTTGCGTAACGTGTGTGATTTCACCAATCACCTAATTTTAGGGGTGTTGAAAGAGGTTCAATTTTTGGTGGTTTGGCCGTGAAGTAAGCATGAAGTTAGTGCCTAAAGTGACGTTAATTTGTTGTGATTGAAAGAAAATTATGAAATACTTTTATGGGTGTGTTCGTGAATTATATATATGTTGGAAGGTTTAATGTGTGTTTTGGTGACATTATAAACGTGTAATTATTGTCTTGGGGTAATGATTTAGTTGGAAAGAAAATGAATTATGGTGGTGTGTGTGTGTTCGCATGAACCCCCCAAAGTCATGCTCATGTTGTTTTTTTTGTGACAATGATGTTTCGAGATAGTTGTGATATGTTAGGTGTTGATATCGTAGTGTCTTTTAAACTTTTCATGTTTGATGCGAGCTTGATTTGGCATGTCGTTGCCAGAGGTATGACATTTGTTGATGTTTGGAGATTATGTCATGGGTTGGATTGTGAGTGAATACTGCCTTTTTAAAAAAAAAGTTTCAAAGTTTATTATGTTATGTTTTTATATTTACGTCATGCTATGATTTTATGTTTACGCCTATATTGAGTTTTTCATATTTTTGGTTCACTAAATATTTTAATGTTATGTTTACGTTGTGTTTTCATATTTATATTCAAGTCAAATTTATATGTTTATGATTTGTCATGCTTCAATGATCATGTTATGACACGTCATCAAGTCCATATCACGTCACGATTTCTATGTACACGATCATGTTATGTATTCCATGTGCATGTTTTTGTTATGCTACGTTTTCCATGTTTTAATTCACGTTATGTTTATTGTGCTTTCGTTCACGTTACATTTTCTATATGTATGTTCATGTTACGATTTTTCAAGTTTAAGTTTTTACTTCTCATATGCATGTTTAAGTCACATGTTTCAAGTTTCAAGATACACTTTCATGTTCAAATTAAGTGATTCAAGTTCAAGTTAGGTTATTTTATATTCAAGATTACATTTTCGTGTTCAAATTATGTTCTCATGTTCGAGTCATGACTTACATATCTAATTTTATTTTTCCAGCTATTCAAGTTTTCACAAATCATAGTCTATGTACTAAGTTTACTATTCACACTTCATGAGTGATTTTTATGTTTTCACAAGCCATGTATGTACATTTTCAATCTATGTTTCAGTTTATGTTTTCAGTTCACAATTCAAACATGTCTTTCAGTTTACAATTTACGCATGTTTTTCAATCTATGTTTACGCCATGCTATATTGTGTTTCCAATTTACAGCTCTCGTCTTGCTCTCACATTTTTCAGTCCATGTCATGCTTTCATAATTACAGTTTATATTATGTTTTCACGACTACAATACAAATCATGTTTTCATGTTCATGGTCAAGCCATGGTCTGAGATCACGAATTCTCATGTGTTATGTTTACAAGTTTACAGATAATGTTTTACATGAATCATGCCTACAATTTTCAATTCATGACTTTCCATGATTTTTAATTTAACTTTTCAGCAAATGATTTACAATAGAAAGGAAAATAAAATATTTTCAAACCATCAGTAAAGTACCGTCCTCTCAAGTTTAGCGACCCAGGTTCCTCACGATGCCTCGTAGTGCACTTGTCACCCCTATAGGCTTATTCATGTTCATGTTTCCCTACTTACGCGGTGCCGGGTCCCACTAAATAGGTCTCACATCCCCAGGTTATGATACTGGTGAGATTTTTATGACAAGTCATTTTCAGCACATAATCTCAAGTACGAGTTTTGAATTCAGATGCTTATGGTTTCAGTTCATGTTCACACAACCTATGAATATGTTTACAATTCACGTTTTACAGTCAAATCACCTTATATGGACTTACATTTGTATTTCATGCTTACAGTTACAGTCATTATTGCAATTTTCATTATAAGTTTAAATGTTACGATTTTCAAGCCATGTTTATAATTTGTAGTCATGATATTATGTATACAGTTTAAGTCATGCATATGCTTTCAGTTCATGTATATGTTTTCATCTCATGTTTACGTTTTCAGTCCATATCACAATTTTATGTTATAACAAGTTCATTTTCATTTCATGCTTACGAGTTACAAAAACGTTATTATGAACCTATTCTTAAGTCATATTTCAGATATCTAGTTCACGCTGCAGTTTAATGCATGTATGCGATTTATAGTGCAAGGTATTCGATTCTTATTACACCCCAAGAAACAGGTTTGCAGTAATTCCATTAAAATATGAAAGGTTGCATGATGCCTTTATACATTTCATTTGCAGTATTCACTCTCTAAGTTGTTTATATGACTGACTTATCCATTTCCATTCATGCTGCGAGATTACAGGTATGCGGAGGATGAGCTTGGGGATGATGGATACTGGTTGTTGTCATTAGGGTCAGCTGTCTAATGTAATATCAAGGGTCCATACATGGGCATTATGGTTTCACGTCTGGCCATGCGGTTGTATTTCATTTGTTGTGTAAATCAAGTTATAATATTTATTTTTCAAGCAGTGCATGTGTAATGATACAAGTTCTAGTGGGTTAAGATGATAATGCATGTATATGTGTAGGACAAGTATAAGCCATGATATAGTTCATGTCTTATCAGGCATATATAGGTCATGAATAGTCATACAGTGCACATGTTAGTCATGAGACTGCGGAAAATGATTTCACCGTCTCTTGCCAATCACATCCAAAAAATATTGGGACGTGACATTTACCCACCGTCATTTCGATTCCAATGACTCAATCACTAGCAGCCTTACAGGCGCACGATCTAGTAGATTTTCTTATAAAAAATATATATTTATGTGATAATCTGAATTCTACTGTTAGTCTCAATATATTTTTAGTACAATAATCAATAAATTTATCAAACATAGGTAAAAAAATCTCCTCTTAGTTGAGGCAAGATCTCTATCTTAATATTGGAAATATATCTTTAAAAAAAGGTATGGCAGCGGATAGGATATCCATAATATTTGAGATATCTACTTTCACATAAATTCTATATCTGGAACCTATTCATATTCGTTGAAATCTTCAAGGTCTGTTTCTGCATCTACATCCGTCTATCAATGCGGATATCCTTATCCATATGAAATATATGTAAAATCAAAAATTTACTAACAAATATATGATATCGGATACAATTGGTTCATTTAATATAAATAAATAATTCAATATTAATTGGTTCAATACAATTTAGAAAATCAATTTCAATACGATTATCACATATAAGACTACAATTAATGCAACAACAGTAATTCAACACAATTTTAAAAATCAATTTCAACACAAATAAATCATATAATCTCATTTTTAATTATTAAACAGAAAACAAATATCCAATAATGATATTTAAACTGTCCAATATTTATTGTGAATACTTAATTTCATATCCACAATCTTATACTACTAAATAAAACACATATATTAGACAAACATAGTACATTTCTAAATTGTCATTCCTATACAAAAGATATTGATAAATTCTTTATAACATTGAAAATTTTCTAAATTAAATTGATTTGCAAAATTTTTCTTTTTAAAATTTGAACTTGGATAATCAGCTACAAAAGTTTGAGAGAACTACTCAACAAATGTAATAGCGACAATAAACATCATCTCATAAATATATATATAAATCAATAATGATAAATGTACAGAATGAATATTCATTTATTAGAGAAGCACAGTTAAATTGTGATTTTAAATTAAAATTTTTATTTAATTAAATAACTTTTTATACAAACAATCTCTTATGATTGGTTTAAAATTATAATTAGGTACTCCCCTCACACACACATATGTTACAAGGTCAAATCATCAAATTACTGGAACAATATAATGTTTAAGGATCATATTTCCACAACCGACGTCGTTTAGCAAGGCGTTATAGTTAGGGTTATTCAGAAATTATAAAATAATAAATAAATACAAGAAATATTGGAGCATAATATTTTATTTTAAGAAATATTAGAAAGTAACAAATGGTAAAAAAAAATATTAAGATGTAATATCTTATTATTGTAGTAAATTATAATTTTTATAAGGATATCATAGTAAAATATAATTTTTTGGAAAAATATATTAGTAAAATATAATATTTTTATTTTTAGTAAAATGTACAGTTTATAGAGATATAATAATAATATAATACATCTCAAACAATTTATTATTTTGACTTTTTGAAGTAAAGAAATGTTAATAACCTATTATTCTAAAATATACCTCACCGACGTCGTTTAAGAAAGATTCACCTTATCACCTATCCATTGAAATAAATGCCAAAACCTCAACACAAAGCCAAAAAAAAAACAGAGAGCATAAATCTTCATCATCATCATCATCATCATCATCTCCATGGCATCTCTTATCTCACTCTCTGCAAAATCATTGACTTTTCCCTCAACTCAATTCAAGGGCAGCGTCAAAACCCTAAGACGAAAACCCCCATCAATCCTCTGCCTCCCTCTTAAACTCCAACAGATAAACAAACCACAACTCACTGTCTTCAACCAAGCTGCTTCTGATTCAGGTCCGGTTACAAATGTACGTTTCCGGTTAAATAACCTGGGCCCACAACCGGGTTCCAGAAAGAGAGGCAAGAGAAAGGGGAGAGGTATAGCAGCTGGGCAAGGGAACAGCTGTGGGTTTGGTATGAGAGGTCAGAAATCAAGGTCTGGTCCTGGCGTTAGAAAGGGTTTTGAAGGTGGTCAAATGCCTCTTTATCGTCGAATTCCAAAGCTGCGTGGCATTGCTGGAGGTGAGCATTGTATATGTTTGTTCTCGTTTCTTCTGTGTGTGTGAATTGTTAAGCGTTTGATTTTTTTTTTTTTTATTTTTTTTTTTTTTTAGTTTGAATTGCAATGTGTTAGTACTCCATTTGTCGTGTATTATGAATGTTTTTATATTACATTCCGTTTGGAGTAGAAAATATACCATCTTTAGGCGGAGCAGCCCTGAGTTGGCCTAAATTTGGGTCCTAGATGAGTTACTAAAATGGGGCCACTGAAAATTGAAATTTTTATCGATTTGGGCCAAATTTTGGAGTCTAGTCAGCCGCCTATGTCGACTGTACCTAGGCCACCTCTATCTTTAGGAGGGCTAGTTGATAAATTTGAGTTTTTGTTCAGAATTGGCTTTCATGTGTTATGAGTTGGATTAGTTTCAAGTAATGGCAATGATGAGATTTTTATATTCTCTTAATGTGGCAATCCTATTGCTATGGGACATCCAACTCCCCGATAAATGTATTTTCTGTTGGAACCGTATCAGCGAAGCCTTTTGCTACAATTTGGGGCCATATTTAAACTGTATACTGTTGCTTCTTTCTTTTCCCTCTCTTTATCTGATATTTTGTGTTGTCTTTGTTTGCACTATCAAGTGCATCCATTCCAAGCATTACTTGCAAATTTTATATGTATATGTCTGGTTATTTGTGCAATCATGTACCCATTATGTGTCTAAATATTATTAAAGGTCTTACCAATATCTTTCTCTTTTTTTTTACAAGGTATGCATGCGGGGTTGCCTAAGTATGTTCCTGTTAACTTAAAAGACATAGAAGAAGCTGGTTTTCAAGAAGATGAGGAGGTATCACTGGAGACATTGAAGAAGAAGGGTTTGATCAATCCCTCAGGAAGAGAAAGGAGACTCCCTTTAAAGGTATCGATAACGCTTGTCTGATATGTATCATTAAGTTCCAAAAGATGAATTTGTTTATAATTATTTATATAGTCAAGTAACATCTTACCTGACAACCAATAAATCTTCTTTGGAGAAAAGAGAGGATGTTTGATGTAAAATACAATAGTGCATATTTTGACTCTTCACTTGAATCGAAAATAGAAACACATAACTTCCATATTTCATTTGGTTTACTTTCCTCTGCATCGCTGGGACTTGAGAATATTTTGTTTTAGATAGTGAAGCAACTTTATTTAGCCAGACATCTGGTTGGTGAAAAAAGCATATAACTTTAGCTCATAATAACTTTTATCTTTTGTTCCTCTTCAAAAAAAAGTACGTGATATCTTCATGTATAGAACTCTTTATTATGTATCTGTTTGTGTTTTCACATTCCCTTCACTGATGTGGTGCACATGTGTAATCAACCATGAACCATGTTAGTGAACGTATTGTAGTGATATGATGACCAAGACTTTATTCCGCCATCTATGCTTCAATCAAGTATATGAAATACTATCAAACCTACTATTATTGGGCGGGCAATAGTCCTGTTTATCATGTTCGAGTCAGGATGGAAGTAGAAAAGCGATTTGGGCTCAGAACTTTATGTTTAGTCTCATGTCAAGAAAGCTTTTTAAAATTTCAATTGTACTAACCACGTCTCTCATGCCTTCTGAATGGTTTGATAAAAATTATGCTGATAATAGGTCGGCTGCGTGGGAAGTCCCTATTAAGTGCTGACTACTGCAAAGCTTCCATTTGTCTTTTTTTATGATGTAGTAACCTGCCATTTCTTTAGCATGCTACTTTTGAGACAATGTCATTATCTGCCTTCAAATTTTTGGTGTATAGTATTGTGTTTAATTGTGGGTGAGAATCAATGTCAGTTTTATATTAGTATGTTTATTGTGATTGTGTTGTTTCTCTAATTGTGGCTTCAGATTCTTGGTGATGGAGAGTTAAGCAAGAAGCTGAACTTCAAGGCTCGTGCCTTCTCGACATCAGCAAAGGAGAAGCTTGAGGCTGCAGGCTGTACTCTCACTTTGTTACCTGGCCGAAAGAAGTGGGTAAAACCATCAGTTGCAAAGAATCTTGCACGTGCTGAAGAATACTTCGCCAAGAAGAGAGCTGCTGCAGCTGCATCCGAACCAACTTCAGCTTAAACCACTTGTTTTGTACTCTCACTTTAACTGTCTAAATTTTTCCATTGAAGTTTCTTCCATTCGTTTCCTCGGTTTTAAGTTTTTGTTTTTGTTTTTGTTTTTGTTTTTTTTTTTTTTTTTTTTTTTTTGGGGGTAAAAACATGATAGGAGTGTCTATAGTTGTGATTTTCTTGAATTAATCTCTTCTTTGTACTTGATCCCTTATAAAATTCAGTTTCAGTTTTTCATATTACTTAGCTGGAAAGCCGCACCTTAATTGCTATGTTGATATTAGTAGGGATGGCATTGGGACGATCAATCTTGGTCCTGTCCCATTTCTACGATTGAGATAAAAAATCATTCTTTTGTTCCTGTGAAATTTTCAAATGAGAATTTTTTTTGTCCCGTGAAATTTTCAAATGAGAATATAAAAATATTCCAATTAGGGTAGATAATAGTTTCCATTCGATTGATGGGGTTACAAATTTTTCACATACTTTTGTTCCTCTACTATGTATGGTTATGAAAAAAAAGCAATACGATCTATATAATATTGGAGGAAGATTAGCACAAAACTGAACAAATTCCCAAATTTTCTGCGACCATTTAGTGTGAATTTTGGGTTTGAATGAGTCTTGAATCAACTTTGCATTCCAATTGGGAAGTGGGAATATCAATTAGTGTTGAAAAAGTCAGTCCAATTGCAGAATTGTTGTATGAATTTGAATTGGATTGTGATAAGGTGACTGCAATTTTACTCAAATGTTGACATATGTTCGCATGGGATTTTCTTTTATTAGGACATAATCATTTGGTATTATTTCCCCTTTTGATAAACAACTCACAAATCCCTTCTCATTTTTGAAATATTTGTCACTTAATTTCAATGTGGTTTACATCAAGTATCAAGTTACCGAAAACTTTTAAAATCTTGATCCTTTTTTTGTCAAATAGGTTGCGCCGAAAACTTTAGATAGTGTTATAAAATATCTACGGGGTCGGCCCCTGGCTAAGGAAGGGGAGGCACCCGTCAAGTTTTTTTTTTTTTTTTTTTTTTTTTTTTTTTTTAATTATAATTCCTAAATAATTAATTAATAAAGATCTCGAATTTTTTATATTATAATATTATATTACAATCAATAGCGTCAAATTATAAAAATAGACTTGGGTCTCAAGAATCACAATATCAATCCTGCATTTATAATATATTTCGCACGTCTCTTTTAATTTTGAAGAGGAGTGCGTTGATGTCCATAAATTTTTGATGTTATATTAAGGGTCGAATTAGGATTTAAACTCTGTGTGTTAAATTATAACTTAAGACAAGTGTAGAAGAGCTAAAATAATAATTTTATACATAAAATTCATAATATTATGATATTTTATTTTATTTTTAAAAAAAAAAATGATTTTGCAAATGTTTATTGAGGTGATGACACTGTTTAATTTTTTAAAAAAGTTTCGCTACTAATTACGTGGACAATCTGGACAAGTGATTGGAAATTGACCTTTTGATAAAGAAACCCACATCACAAAATGTGAAAAATGATTAAGAAAAGCATAGCTGCCTTAGAAAAGAAGTATGAACATTAAAGTTGTTGCTTTCTCATAAATTGCAAAGGCTTATTAACCTTAAGTTATTAATTTTGATTAAGACATTTAAGTTCCAACCTAATAATAGAAACTTTGTTGCCAATCTTATAGTGACACAAAGCACAATCTTAATTAGTGATTAAGTTAAATGGTTCAATGACCTGTCTAAGGGCGAAGAAAATTTACAATACAACGGAGATATCACGTTATTCGTGCAATAATCCAATAATTTATTGTCATGCGTGTTAAAATATAAAAAATAATTAAGAATATGGATATTAAATCATACATGTCATTTACTAATTTGTTGATGATACCACATCACTCATGCATCTGTTGCACCAAAGAATGACTCCTAAGGGTGACACTTTTTTTTTTAAGTAATGATAATCATATACAAAATTATACCAAAAGTTAAAAAAAAAAAAATTTACTAGACAATTTTTGTCTTTAGTATTTTTATATAAATTTCTTACAATTTCTTTTTTTTTTTTGTAAGTTTATCATTTTTTTCCTTCAAATGTGTAATTGCAACTCATTGCAAATAATAATACTAATAATAATAATAGTCATAATAATAGTCATAATAATAATGCTTGCAATTATGATTCAGGGAAATTTTATATTATATAATATAACTAGTTTTTTCCTGTGCCTACGGTACGGTGTTACAGTATTTGCTCGTGCCTACGGCACAGTATTACAGAATTAAATGATTTTATTTTTTAATTAAATGATGCCCGTGCCTACAGCACAGTGTTACAGAATTAAATGATTTTATTTTTTAATTATATGATTTTATTTTAACTTTCTATTTTTTAATTTGAAAATTTGAAAATTTTTGACCATTTCCATCAATCAATTCACTCTCTTTCCTCCAATTACCAATGAAATGATATGGGCCGTCAATTAAGCCACATAAAGAGAGCCGTTGGATACACTCTCTTTCCTCCAACACCATTCTCCTTTATTATATAGATATATTATATATATGGGTTAGAATATTTAACTTAAAAATTTAAAACAAATTTTGAGCAAATGATGTCATGCAATCAATATTGGATAGATTTATATTATTAAATATTATTTTGATTTTCAGTATCTGGATTTACTTCAAAATTTATACAAAATTAATTAAAAAAATTATTATTATTACAAAAAGTGAAAAGATATTGCCCAACAAAATTATTCTTTCTCTTCGATATATCAAGTGAGATATGGGTAAATATCTGTTGGGGTTTTTAACGGTATAATCAGGTAACGCAGCGAAACGCGAAAAATCAAATTTTTCGATTTAATTTATTTTTCTTGGGTGATTAAAATAAACTAATTTATTCTAATTAATCAATACTCAAAAATTCAGATTTTACCCAAAATCCTCATAAATGTCGTGAACCCCAAATATGTCAAATTTTTATATTTTGATCATTTTAGTCCTAAATTGTCAAATAAAAGTTTATGTGATTTCCAATCACTATCAAAATGATTTGTACATCTCATTTATATCAAAATTCATCACATATATGAAAAGCCCCAATTTTGATTTAGGCATAAACCCTAATTTTTTAATTAATCAAATTAACCAAAATTAATTCAATACAACACTTTAATTCAATCTCTACAACACCAAACAAGTCTCACAACTTTGAAACAATTCAAGAACAGTTTTAGGTCATCAATGAGTGGCCTAACAACTCTAAAATGATAATCAAGTCATCTAATGATCAAAAGTGTGCTTATACATCATTTATAAGCTTACTTTAATTTCATACATGCACATATCTTTCATTCAAGCTTCCAAACTTCTCAACACGAAACCAAGAGAGTAGAAAAATATTTACACATCATATGTTGTGGTTAAGAATATAAGAAATAATTTTCTTCAAAAGGAAGAAAATGAAATTACCTTGATTTTCTAAGTTTTTCTTTGATTTAAGCTTAAGCACTCAAGTTTTTCTCTAAACTCTCTCTTTTGTATATTTGGAGGCTTGAACTTAGTGAAACAAAAAATGAAACAAAACTTTATATATTAACCCCATATGGCCGAAACTATAGGGAAAGAAAATATATATTTTTGTTTCCATTTTAATTAATTAAATAAGCTTAGTTTACTTGTTCAAATTGTACACTACAGCTTTAAATTTATTACAACAAGTTAAACCAATCATATTTAGCCATTTCCTAACATATCATAAGGTTGGATAATTTTATTTTAATTACTTTAATTATTTAACAATTAAATAATACTTAAATATAAATATCTAAATATATGTATCATATTTACATTAAATAATCAAAATACATATATTTATGATATATGTCAAATATCTTATTTGACAATTAATTAATGTGTATTTAACAAAATCATGTATTAAATACAAATAAACATTTATTAGGAAATTATCGAAAAGTCCCTTTGCATGTATATATTTGTTTAACCGTTAAACGATTTATAAATAATCAATATGATTCATAAATAGTGCTCTACGAATATATTTCATTATGTGAGATTCTCTAAGTTCAGGCATATCCGTCACGAAATCCAATTTCGTGTCCATTATTTACCCACTTGTAAATTATGATGACCACAGATAAACTTGTTGAACTATACAGGTCAAGGTCATTGCATATGTATTATCCCTCCGTCACATGTATCTGGATTATACCAGAGATACAGATATAAATGTCAAATCTCTTTAGGTATAATCTCGTCGACGTATTAATTAACGATCTCTTAATAACACTTAGAACTAGACTCGGCCACGGTTCCGGTTCGGAATCGGAACCGAACCGGTTGGAACCGGACGGTTCCGATTCCAACCAGTTCTGGTTCCGGAACCGGCACCGTAAAGGACGGGTTCAGTTAGGGTTCGACCCCCAACCGAACCGGTTGGAATCGTAGGGTTCCTAGGGTTCCAAAAGGAACCCTCCCTAACGGCTCCCTGCCCCTAAATAAAAAAAATGGCCAACGGCAAAAAAAAAAATCTTATTGTAATTCCTAACATACCTCTAATAATGGTAATAAAACGGTTATTTTTAGGGGCATTTTCGGTATCAAAAAATATTCTAAAATTCTATAAATATTGGTCATTTTTCATTATTTCAACACATCAATTTCTCAACTCTCTCAATTCCTACAATTCTCTTATTCTCAATTCTCTCATTTATAATAAAAAATTAGTTATTATCATTCTCAATTTTCTTATTTTTCTTACTCATTTCTTAAACGAAAAATGGCAAACTCATCTGATAACATAATGTCAAATATGCCAACCCAAGAGAACGGCTCTAGTGTCGGTTCACAATCACGGAGAAGAGAAGTTAAGTCTCGTTCCTAGGATGTTTTCAAAATTCATTTTAATTTAGACGATATCGATGAAGGTTCAAGAGCAGTTTGCAACCATTGTGGGGTTTCCTACAAATTTTCTGGTGGATACGGTAATATGATCAAGCACATGGAAATACATCATGCAATTGAACTTGGACTTGATACGACGCAAACTCAAATGGCCAGGTACGCATCATCTAGTAGATGTACGAGTGCTGTAGATTTATTTAAATATTCTGATGCAAAAAATAGAGAAGAATTTGCGAAATTAACTTGTATGTCACATCTTTCTTTAAGCTTTGGTGAAAAACTTCATTTTACTAATTACGTGCATAATGTTTTAAATCCTGCTGCATGTAGAATGACTCAAAACACAACAAAACGTCATATTTTTAAATTATACAAATATGGTAAAATAATTTTAAATGAAATATTTAAAGATATTAAAGGTCGTATTTCTATATGTTTTGATATTTGGAGTGACCATTGGTGAACACACTCATACATGGGTGTGACTTGTCATTGGATTGATGCATTATTTACCATGCAAAAATGACTTATTGCATTTAGAGTTTTTGATGACCTACATACAGCACAAAATATTTATAAAATGATGAAGGTAATTTTTGATGAATATGGTTTAGTAGATAAAATTTTAATAATTGGATTTGATAATACATCTGCAAATACTTCATCCATCAATGATTTAAAAGAAATATGTCAACCAAATTTAGGGGGTCAGTTTTTTCATATTCGTTGCACATGTCATGTCCATAACTTATGTGTTCAAAATGGTCTAGAAAAATTATCACATTCCATTGATCATATTAAGAAAGCACTTAATTGCATTTGGTCATATTCTCAAGTTATGAGAGAATGAACCAAGTTTTGTAAAATAAATGGTATTAAACCGATTAAATTTTCAAGAGATGTTCCAACACGTTGGAATTCAACTTATTTTCTTTTATGTCAAGCATTACAATACAAAGATGTATTATGTAGTTTTTTTTTTCCACATGTTCAAAATATCACACTTTTTCCTAGTCAATGAGATATTTGTGAAAAATTTTTAGAAATTTTAAATGTTTTTAATGATGCTACTTTAATTTTTAGCGGAGTTTATTATCCTACATCACATTTATTTCTTCTTGAAAGTTTGAATATTGTTGGTACTCTGGATGAACATCTTGAAAGTAACGATCCTAATGATATTGTTTTGTTAGAAGCCATTACTGTTATGAAGGTAAAATGGTTGAATTATTTTAGAGAAATTCATTTACTTTATCTTATTGCTGCTGTTTTTTATCATAAATTTAAATTAGAAGGTTTGAATAGTGTTTTACAAGCTTACTATGGTTATTTAGGAATATTAGATGATATTGATATTACAAGAATAATAATGAGATTAAGAAATGATTTAATTGAGTTATTTAATGATTATATTGTAAGATATAACTTAGGAACATTATGTGAATCTAGTAGTAGCGAACCAGTAATTCAAACAATACTTAACGCAGGGGATCGTTGGTTACTGCAACGAAATAAAAAAGCTAGGGATACGACAACTAATAATCCTGAATTAGATAATTATTTATCTACAAATTTCGAGTTTCCTACTGAAAGTTTAGTTAGTAAAAATTTTAAAATCCTTGAATGGTGGAACCGGCATCAAAATATATATCATGTTTTATCAATTATTGCTAAAGAGATATTGACAGCACCTATTTCCACTGTTGCGGTTGAGCAAGCCTTCAGCTTAAGAGACAATATATTGGAAGCTAGACGATCTTCATTACATCCAATCACTCTATAAGCAACAGCTTGTGTGGATGATTGGACTCGAGCTGATCTGAGACAACAATAAGATGCCCCCGGTGATTTTGAAGACTTGTTCGATAATGCATCTGCAACAACAAGTGCAAGCGGAACGGGAGCTGAATGATCAACTGATAATGATGATTGATAATTACAAAATTGTAAATTTCCAAAGGGGAAATATCTTAAAATTGTAATGGAACTACGTGAGCTTTGATTTCTCTCACCCCTGGAGGATACGTAAGCAACTTAAATTTTTTAAAATTTAATTCAAGCTCTTTAATTTAATAATTTATTTATTTATTAAATTAATCTAATTTATTTTAAATTATTTTCGATTTTTTTATATAATTAAAAAAAAGTTCGAACCGGAACCTGAACCAGAACCGACCGGTTTGATTCCGGTTCGGTTTACGATTCCGGTTCACTTAAGTGTGGAACCGAAACCGAACCGGAATTAACCGGTTCGGTTCTGGTTCCACACTTGTGGAATCGGGAACCGGCCGGTTCGATTCAGTTCCGAACCGGAACCGAACCGCAGGCCAGGTCTACTTAGAACCCACTTCTACAGTGTACCATTGACCCATGGATTTAACAGATCGCTAACGCAATATTGAATACTTATGCTCTGTACACAGAACTGACGGATCCTTTTTTGACACACACATGATATCCTGAGAATCAGTCCACACCCAACGAATAGGCGGAGGTCCAACCTAAATAGGTTGGTGACGTGACTGCCATCAAAGTGTGGAGGATATCTCATATATCCACAGTGGTATCTCAACTCAAAAAATCACTATGCTACTCAACTCGAAAAGATTCTTATTGACATTGGTGTACCATCTATTAAGAATCTTCGGTGAGTCGTTCAGTGTTTATCCGATATAAACACCTATATGTCTATACGAGTCTCCGAGACTCATGGTTCATTAAGTATCAACCATTGAAATCCAAGATTCCAATATATGATATGTACCAGTCTCCGCGGGTTTAGTTACTGACTAAGTAATGTAAACATTGACCAGAAACTATTTAAGAATGACACTGTTATAATACAACTCAATGTCAGTTACGACGCTTTTGCAACGACATCATAACTAATAATTCTAAGATCTGTTACGTCTTTACCATATAATAAAAGATTTATATTAAAGAAAATATTTATTTTATTCACAACAAAATATTTACATAAGTATTTACAGAAAAATATAATATAAAATTTGTATTCCGAACATCAACCCTGACAATATCAAATCAGGGTCGATTCTAAGATTTTTTTTTTTTTTTTTTTGAAAATGAAATTCATTCATAAAACTAGAGTAAACAAGATACAAAAGGAGGGAAGTACACCTTCCAACAACCACAACACTCCCTAGTTAAAGCAATTCTAGCTAAATTATGCGCAATTGCGGTACAGACACGAGGTTTGAATCTAACCAAAATATGGTTCGAACGTGCAATCGCTTCTTGGATATCGCTAATAACCCAAGCAATTTCTTTGGTACTCTGAGTCTTACCGAGAACCAAATTTACCACATTTAAGGCATCAGATTCAACTACAATAGGCAGAGCTTTAGCTTGTATGGCAAGATTTATCCCCCATAAGATAGCTTCTGCTTCCACCTGCTCAATATCAGAACTCTCCGAACTCTGTTGTATAGCCACCGCCTTGACACTACCCTCGTTGTTCTTTATAACCACTCCAATGCCACCGTGGCTTCCATTCAGAGGAAGTGAGCCATCCACCATACCTCTAAAGCCAGATTCTGAATCTTTACGATTTTCAGCAGCAACAACTAAAACTCTTTCAGCATCCATGGGAAACTCTTGTTGTCTCACTCTAGAAAAGGAAGAAATGAGCCTATTTGCAGCAGCCAAAATACTCTCTTTACAGGACTTAACATTCTGAAAAATGAATTTATTCCTAGCTCCCCAAACACTCCACATGATAGCTGCGAACAAGCTTCTATCCATTCTCGACATCGATTCCCACATTGTCCTCAGAAGATCCCCTACCTCTTTTCCTGTAAAATTCTTTAAGAGAGAGTACCATTTTGTTCCTTTCCAACAAAGCTTTGAGGTATCACACTTAAACAAATCATGATATATAGTCTCATCTTCTCTGAAACATCTTGAGCAAGTTGTGTGATTAGTGATTTTCTTCGAATGGAGCTTCACTGACACTGGAAGTAGACCACAAATAGCTTTCCATATAAAAATCCTTACTTTTTTTCTGGAGCATCAATCGCCCAAATATCCTTCCAAAAAAATGGGTTTCCACTTGAATTGGCAGGCTGCTGAGATTCGAGTATCTGTATGCCCAAATAGTATGCGCTTTTTACTGAAAACATTCCCCTTCTATCGAAGTGCCAACAAAGTCTGTCTTCTGTGATTCTTCTTGGCACTTGTATCTTGGTGATTTCTTCCACATCTATTGGCAGAAAATGATCCTGCAGAATTCTCAAGTTCCATCTGTTTTCTGGTGTAAGGAGCGCAGCCACCTTCGTGTCACGAGGCAGAGAGGGAGCTGAAACAGGTCGAAAGGAGTTAGGGCGAGGCATCCAATTGCTGTTATACACAGATGCTGAAAGTCCATTTCCGATTCGCCAACGAATTCCTTTTTCCAAAATCTTTCTACCCCATAGCAAACTTCTCCACACAAAGGAAGGGTTAGACTCTATGGTCGCATCCATAAAAGCATTCTTCTTGAAATATCTAGCTTTCAGAACTCGAGCAGCTAAAGAATCTGGGTGCTCTAGTAATCTCCATCCCTGCTTGGCCAACATTGCTTGATTAAAAATGCTTAGATCTCTGAAACCAACACCCCCGTCTCTCTTAGACTTGCTCATATTCTTCCAACTCATCCAATGTATTTTCCTCTTTGAATCAGTGGATCCCCACCAAAAAGGCATTCATAAGTCATTAGGTTTCTTCACATAGTCCCACTGGTAGTCTGAAGACGCTCATGGAGTAAGTTGGGATTGCTTGGGCTATGGCTTTGAGAAGTACCTCTCTACCTCCACTGGAAAACAGCTTGTTCTGCCACTGATTAATCTTGTTTCTGATCCTTTTCTGAAGGTCTTTGAATAAAGCTCTCTTGTTTCTTCCAACCATTGCCGGCAGTCCTAGGTAACTGTCATGACATGCCGACGATCTGAGATTAAGAATTCTTTTAATATTCTCTCTCAACATTGCACTTGTATTCGGGCTAAAGGTTACAGCTGACTTCTCATAATTAATGACTAGACCCGAAGCCTATGAGTAGCAATCCATGAGCTTCTTAAGATAATCACATTCCTTAATTTTAGCCTCTACAAATAAAAGGCTATCATCGGCAAAGAAAAGATGCGTAACAGACAAACTTCCGAACTTAACTCCTGTGATATTCTTCTCTCTTTCGGCTAGATGGAGGGATGCAGATAGAGCTTCAGCACAAAGAATGAAGAGGTAAGGGGATAGGGGACACCCTTGTCTAAGGCCTCTCTCAGGGGTTACCAGACCCTTGATTTCCTTATTGATGAGAAATGAGTAACTGGTAGTATTGATACAATTGTGAACAAGGTTTCTCCACTGCTTAGAGAATCCCAACCTATCAAGAACTCTATCGATAAAGCTCCACTCCATTCTATCGTAGGCCTTACTGATATCCAGTTTAATTGTTATTCCCTCTTAACGTCCAACCTTCCTATTCTTTAGTCTATGCAGTCCTTCAAAACCGACAATTACATTATCTGAAATAAGCCTATGTGGAACAAAGGCACTCTGATTCTCCGAGACAAGGCTGTTGAGGACGGTCTTCAATCTGTTGGCTACTGTTTTCGCAATGAGTCTATAAACCACATTTGAGAGGCTAATGGGTCTATATTGTGTGATATTCTGGGGGTTCTTTACCTTGGGGATAAGGACAATGAGGGTGTGGTTTAGGGATTTCAGGCTTACGTTGTCGTTAAGAACTGCTAGGCAAAGTTTAGTAGTTTTGGGACCCACTAGTGACCAATGCTTCTGGTAAAAAACAGCTGGGAAACCATCCATTCATGGTGCTTTGGTTGGTGCCATACCTCTAATAGCCTCTTCAACATCTTTAGCCTCAAAATGAGGGTTTAAGGCATCTAGATCATCTCCCTGAATCTTCCTTCTAAGGCCTCTAAGGGCTCTATCCATCTGGGGTTTTAAAGGTTTAGAGGATTTGAAGATTCTAGTGTAGTAGTCACTTACCACTGCCTCTATATGATCTACATCCTGCACCCAATTCCCTTCCTCGTCAAGGATTCCATGAATCTCATTCCGCCTTCTTCTCTCAGATGTCTTAGCATGAAAAAATTTTGTGTTTCTATCCCCCAAACTTAACCATTCCACCCTAGCCCGTTGTCTCCAATAAGTTTCTTGTTCCTGTAAATATTGGTCACACTGCTTCTCTAATTCTAATAGCAACAAACCGTCCTTGTATTGATCTCCCTCTGCTCTTAACACTTCCATTCTTCGGTTTAGCTCCCTCATGCGAATGTGATTTTTGCCGAATTCACGTTTGCTCCAACTCTTTAATTGTGCTTGAGTCTTCTCTGTTTGTCTGAGGAAAGTATCAATAGCCCCCACCCTAAAAGACGATTATGCATGCTCTCCTTCCCAACAATGCTTGA
Organism: Zanthoxylum bungeanum; assembly: GCA_019454045.1. Lineage (NCBI taxonomy): Eukaryota > Viridiplantae > Streptophyta > Magnoliopsida > Sapindales > Rutaceae > Zanthoxylum > Zanthoxylum bungeanum. The sequence goes on from SKCR01014499.1 coordinate 35,544, forward strand.
CTATTTCCTTACACTCATCATAGCTACTCCAGATATCTTCGTAGAAGAACCGTTTTTGACCATGTGTTTGATTTCTTCCTGCAACTTGCCAAGAGTTCTCCACCACTTCAAGATAAATAGGGCAGTGATCCGAGGCCCAGGAATTCAGATGTTTGGCTGTAAAGGAGAAGTTCAGTTCATTCCAACTCTGATTAACAAGGAATCTATCAAGCTTTTCTTCTATAAGGGCCTTTCCGAAACGTCGATTAGACCAGGTAAAAGGGTAGCCGATTCCTTTTACTTCAACCAGACCACAAACCTCAGCTGTTTGACAGAAGTCCTCTATACTCTTTGCGTCTCTATCCCTGCCTCCTTTCTTCTCCCCTTCTTCCATAATCTCATTGAAATCACCCCCACAAATCCATGGGAGATTAAACAGTCCCTCTAACCTCTTCAATAATATACAGGTGTTATGTTTAAGCATAGCTTCTGGGTGCCCATAAACATCGGTGAACCTCCATTTCAGGCCTCCCACTTCCGAGATAATAACGTCTATGTGATGCTGACTATATGACATTACTGTGAGGTCAACTTCATTTTTCCATAATAGAGCGAGTCCTCCACTTTTTCCCTGATTATCAACAACAACTCCATTTTCAAAGGATACTTTCCGCCTAACCCCTTCCATTTTGTAGGATGATAATTTTGTTTCACAAATAAAAACTAATTTAGGTCTATTTACACGGAGAATTTCTTTAAAAGCACAGAATGCTCGGTCATTCCCCAACCCCCGAGCATTCCAACACAAAACATTCATAGTGTCCGGCGAGGCTGTTCGACAGCCTCCGCCGATATCAGACTGGTTTCATCCCCAGACTTATTTTCTTGAGCAACATCATCTTTCCTCCCCTGTTGATTTGGGTCAATCCTAGAAAGGTCTAGACGCCCCTCCTGCTTATTTTCCTCAGCTTCTCTCATCTTCTGTCTTTTAACCCTTGCTCCTTGTTCTGTCTCTAATCCCCTTCCAAGCTTCTCTTGACATTTTGTTTGTGATGCTCAGATGAGTCAGGTAAGAGTGGGTTGTTCCTCGCTCTAGGCTTCCATTTTTTCCTAATCTTGCTATGGCCCATGGGCCCACCCGAGAAAAGCCCAGCATTCTCATTACCCTTTCTCACTTGCATCTCACTTTCCCCCAAGATTTTCTGCCCCAATGATCCATCGCTTCCTTTTATTCTCGATTCAATGCTAAGGCATTCTGCCCTATGCTCCTCAAAAGACCCTTTAACCTTTGCTTTACTAGCAACACTCTGCCCCATGCCTTCGCATGCCCTGACCTCTCTGATATCTCCATCAACTAATGTGTTGTCATCAAGGATCATAGGACTCCTGTCTACTGAGGCGATAGGTAGGTCTGCTAGAATACCCAAATTTACTGTTGTATTCGAAAGGGTATCTATGGGTGTCGCCGGGCACGACAAACTCTGGTCAGATTTCTGGTTCATCTTCGTCCGGCATGGCTGGACTAAGTTTTGGGCTGATAGTTTTTCAGAACTGCATGCCTCTTTTCCAGGATCTTCCTTTTCCCCTCTCTGATCTGCACTCCCACCTGAAGTTTCTCAAACCCTGCTCCTGATACATTTTGGTCCTTCCCTTTCCCCTTCGTTTGAGTGGGGATTCTGGTTTGCCTTGACTCTCATTTTTACCTCTGAAATTTTTGGTCCAGTCTCTCGAACCTCCTGCTCGCATCCACTGGCCGAATTTGAGTTTTGGGACTTGAGATAGACTGTTCATTTCGCTTTCGTAGGCCTTTTCACACTCCCTAAAACCATGTCCCATAAGTCCACAAAAGAAACAGAATTCTGGTAACTTTTCATATTGAACCGGTAAAATCACCGGTTGGCCCTCATCTCCATGAGTTAACTTAAGGAATCTCTTTAGAGGAAGCACCACACTAACCAACACTTTGATTCGTATAAACCTACCTCCTGCTTTAGCTCGCTGCCCCATATCAATTTCCTGGACTATTCCTATCTGACTTCCCAAGAAGTTTGCTGCCTTGTCGTTCAAGCACATCACCGGCAAATTGTGAAGTTGAACCCAAAACTGGGCCTCCTCAAATCGCTGTTGTGATACCTCTCCCATCCCTCTGAGTTGTGAAAGCACCAATAGGGAATTTTCAAAATGCCAGGGGCCTGTAACCAAAATTCTTCTTCGGTCTACCACACTTCCAAAACGGAAAAGGAAAACATTTTGTCCTAAAGCTTCAATCTTGACTTCCTTAGTAGTTCTCCAGGCCAGTTGAATGGTTGCCTTAAAGGCCTCTCTGTTTGTTAGTTTTGTGGACAATATTTTGCCAATCAGACAAAGACCTAGCAAATCCTTTCCCTCAATCTGAATCTCTTTAGGAAGCTCAATGTCCCCTTCTTCATCAAACGAAAGGTCTTTACACAGTTGGATGAGTTCCTCCGAATCCATAGAAAAAAAATCGCCTCAGCGGCAGGAAAACGCAAAGAAACTAATTCGAAAGGAGAGGAAAAAATATGGAAAAACTTTCCTTCAGACCGCAAAGGATCTCCAACAAACGCTAGAACAAGCGTATAGAGGGTGGGTAGTCAATACCCGAGAGAAAATCTTCCACTAAGAGAAGAAAATTCTTTGAATAAGATTTTCTTTTTCAAATATCCTTAAAGTAAATATATAAAGACAAATATTAATAAAAATATAAAATTGGCAAACTTCTATACCACGAATTATTTATTAATTAAGCTGCAAAAGAAGTAGTGGAGGAGGAAAGTGACCCCCAAAGATCCTTTAATAATATAACACGCTCCTAAGAATCTTTAAAAAAATTGATTGCATAACATGATTGGTGGGTCCAAATTTTATGGGTTCGTTGACATTTGACATCGGACTAAAACATAAAATCAGTGAAGCATCGAATTCAATATATGCCCTCAATGAAAATTCAAATTCAAATTAATTTATTTTATTGTATAAAAAAAAAAACTACCCACAATTAATTATGAATATAAAAATTAATTTTTTTAAATGAAAATAAAAATAAAAGGAGCGTAACATCACATAATGGGTGAGGAAATATCTCATTCACATCCACAGTCAAACAGAATATGACACTATAAAAAGGTTAATTCTTCATAAAATAGAAAAAAATCATGTTCAAAATTTGAGTGTTGATTATAATAATTTATAAAATAATTTTGGAAAAAAAAAATTATATATAATCGTGTCCGAAACAAATCAGTTGGTCAAGAACTTGAAATCCAAACTAACACGGTCATTAACTGTGTTGATATGGAGCCGATTTGTTTTAATAAATGAAAATTTTGACCACTCATATCCATTTTCTTTTGTTGGGTCAATGGGTTGTGTCACACACACGTATATATAAATTAAATATTTTTAAATTTTCTCATCGTGACACTTGACGGCATAGTATTAAATTGATAAATCTATTAAAATAAGAACCAATATAATACTATAAATATATTATAAAAAACTTATTACAATAATAATACATATTATAATCTACTATTAAATTAGTAAACCCATTGCAAAACGAAAACATATTATAATCTATATTTTTAAGCGTTTTAACGATTTAGAATTAAATTATAAAATTAAATTAATAAACTCATTAAATTGTAAATTAATAAATTTATTAAAATAAGAAACTTATTACAATAATGAGATTAGAAACTCTTGTACAGAGTAAAATTGTAGATATTCGAGTCTTCTTTCATCTGGAACTGGAATCGACTCAATTTGATATCGGAGTAAAATGTTATGGCGAAAATACGAAAATTGCGCAAAGTTAAAATCCGAAATTGTATACTATTAGAACGCCATTTCAAGTTTCTGACCTTCAAAATCCAAATGTCACATCCATTTTTCTAGTTATGCATCCAAAGTATTATTTCACATACATAATAAATAAAAATCACAATATATATAAAATATAGATTTAATATTATTTCACAAATGTGCTAAATAAGAGGATTAATGAAAGTATAAAACTATAAGTGTAAAATGATTACTTTTTCTTTATTACAAGTATATTTTTTCAGTGTTCATCAGGTCACCTATAGGGTTTAGGATTATGCCACATATCTCATTTGCTCTAGTGCAAGTAGGGGTGGCAAAACGAATCAACGAATCGAATTTGTATCGAACCTAAACGAATCGAATCAAATGTGATGGATTCGTATTCGATTCGTTTATTAAACGAATCCTAATATCAGGATTCATATTCGATTCGTTTATTAAACGAATCGAATACGAATATTCGTTTATTCGTTTAGTCAATTGTATTATTTAATAAAATAATTTATCACACTTGATTTAAATTAATTCTTCATAAATATATACATATGAATATGTAATTAATATATTTACTAAAAATATCTCACCAAATATCGAAAATATTACTTTTTCTATGCTAATTAGTTATAATTTCTCGAATCTTAATTGAAAATTATCAAGAACTAGTAATAAAAATAATAAAACGAATCATAAACGAATAAACGAATCCATGAGCTTAAATTCGTATTCGATTCGTTTAATAAACGAATCGAATCGAATTGACTCATTTATTAAACGAATCCATTTTTTCAAACCCGTATTCGCTTTAAAGCGAATCGAATAAAACGAATCTTGACCCAAATTGCCACCCCTAAGTGCAAGTGGGGATTATTGAGATATATACCCTAAAGCATAATGTAACATGTAAATGTGATTTTATTTTAAGTAATAAACGATGAAGTTATTCATTTATTAAAATATTGATTTTAAAATTGTATATTATAAATTATCATATATGTCATTTGATACTAAATGTACTTTCAGACTTAGTGTATAAGTGTTATACACAAAATGATTTAAGTCTGAAATTAGTAATCTTAAATAATCCGTAGAGAGCAAATAAAGAATGGCACTTTGTTTGTGGTTTATCTACAGTTGCGGTGCATTCCATATTGTATGACGACTTTGATTCGGGTTCGTTCATGTAGTGACATGAGAATGAATGCACCTTATATGATGCAAACATATAGGACTGGACCAAGACATAAATAATTTTCTTTTAATATTCGTTAAATAAAGAAATTCATATCAGTATAATAGATGATCATATATGGGTTGATCTGAATCCTCAGTGTACTACGAACTCATGCATGACATACTATGTCTTTTGATTTACAAATGTGAGGTTGGTGAAGAAATCATGACCAATAGCTACGTACTTTGGGGACATGATTTGGTGTGTGGCTGGGAACGTTTTACATATATATGGAATTCACTCATTCTTGCGAGAAGTAGATGAGTATCTTCCTTAAGGGTTGATTCGATACTTGAACGGTTAGAGCGCTCAAGTCTTTCTATTAAAAATAGAAATATTAATATTCATAATAGTTATGAATAAATCGTTCATTAGAGAATCAATGATACTTATGACACAAAATAATTAGAGGGGTATAACGAATATTATAACCCGGCTCTAATTATGAGATATTTATGAAGGGTCAATCTGTATGCAATGATTATATTGGTGGATGCCGATGAGTTTCAGTATAAAATATATATGCAGTAACGAGAGTGCAACTTTAGGTTTTTAGTGGAATAACCTAAAGTTAATAATTCAGAATATTTGATTAAAGAGTTTTAATCAATATTCTGAGATTATTGGAGCTCGGAGCTGCAGGTCCATTTGGTCCCCATGCTAACTCGATATACTATTACAAATCATATCATAATTAGATAGTTCAATTATTAACTCACATGCATAATAATAGATTATGTTAAAAAAATAATGTGATTAATAATTGAAGTCACATTTGAAAATTATATTAAATAAGTTTAATATAATATTTTCATTATTTAAGGATTATGAGATAATCATATACATTTATATTTATATTTTATAAATATTAAATTATTTGATAATGTAATAATTATTTGACTTAAAATGTGTATTAATATTTGATATCAATACACATTATTTCAAAATGAGTTACAAAATATGTATTAAGGTACAAGTTTAATGTCTTCATTATGAAGACATTTAACTATTAATTTTTTTTGTTACAAAATTTGAAAAGTTTGGCCAAAAATACCCAAGGGTTTAGGGATATAATGGTAATTTCAATTATAATTATGTTAACCTAAACCCTATCATATAAAAGCAAAAGTTTTTTTTTACTTTGTGAAAAAAATCTCATTTTTGAAAAAAATACCTAACCACCTTATTCTTCTTTTTCTCTCAAATGTTAAAGAAAAATAAAAAGAAGAAAAATTGTGTCATCATATTTTATTTTATTCTCTAAAGAGTTTAGAGAAAAATTGTGTCATCATATTTTTTTTCGTCTCTAAAGTGTTGAAAGCCGAGTGGTGTTTACGAAATCATCTTCTCATTTTTCTTCGAGGCTGATTCAAGGTTGTCTTTAGGCTATTTTGGAGGTTAAAAAATAATCATAATAGTTGTAGAAGATTTAGCATAGTGAGCAGAATTTGTGGTACCGTAGTAGTTAATAGTAACCACAATACTGTAGTAGTGAATAGTAACAACAACCGTAGCAGTTAATAGTAACAACGAGTACTGTATCAGTGAACAGTAACCGCGTGCACTGTAGCGCGACTATAGCTGTGAATAGTGTCTGTGAGCACTGTAGTATGAATAGTAAAATTGTTACTGTTCATTAAAAAAATTTAAAAAAAATAAACAAGTAAGTAAGATCTAATCTAGATTCGACTTAAGAGGGGAAAATACAAAAAGAAAATTTCAAGGTCGATCCCAATGTCTAACGTCGCTTCCGCCATGCGGGAAAATCGATTTCCTATATTAAATTATAAAATTAAATTAATAACCCGTTAAAAATAAAAACATATTATAATCTACATTTTAAGTGTCTCGATTGTTTAATATTAATTATAAAATTAAATTAATAAATCCATAAAATTTAGAAACATATTACAATAATAATATATATTATAATTTTCTATTAAAATAAAGTATATGTAAGTTCATACAAACATATTATAATATCTTATTAAAATAGAGTATATGTCAATTTATATTTTTTGTTGATGGTATTTTTCAGGTCCTATGATATTTAAGCAGTACGGCAAGGGTAAAAAGGTAATTCCCTTCTTGGACAAGATCATTAATACCGACCCGACCACATGAGTGAGGGGGCCGAGCACTTTACGATCGGTAAACCGACCACTTAAGATCGGATGACCGGGCATTATCAGATCGACATCATCATTCTCAGTTCAAAAGACCATCATGACCGACCTCATGAAGACCGGGATTATGGCGGGATACGCTCTAGAAGATAAGACATCATATTCTTACGGATAAGAAGATAAGTTATCCTACTGTCATGGGGGAAAGGTTGATAAATCAGTATCCTAATAGGATATAAGAAGTGAATGTAGTTTCAACTAAGGAATTCTTGTAAGAAAAGGAATCTGATTTCTTCACTATTATAAATAGGAGATGAAAATGTAAGTAAATGTATCAGAATCATTACGATCAGACTTGTAAACACAAAACAGAGTAGAGAAGCATATTTCAGTAATAAAGTATCACATGTTCTATGCCCGTGGACGTAGGTTGGATCTGATTCACCGAACCACGTTAAATCTCTTTGTCGATTGGCGTATTTGTCTGTCTTTTGCTAAGTTTGCTTTTGGTTCCCCCATAACCGAACAAATTCACTATTGAGGGAGGATTGTCTCGAGAGTAATATTCCGATATTGCCCTAAGACCGAAATCAGCCGTCAACAGTTGGCGCCGTCTTTGGGGAACTCAACAAGAAGCAGCTCGCGTAGTAAGACGATGGCAGAAGATGGAAATCACCGGTCGTCAAGGAGTTCAACAGTAGAATGGATGGAGAAATTAGAGGAAATATGAGGAAAGAAATGGAGGAAAATCAAAACCTGTTGAAGTCCATGATAAACAGGTTGGAGAGGATGGAAGAGACGAATAATGAGAAGCTTGAAGCCGGAGCCAGTCGGAGGAGAGGCGAAAAAGCGGAAGGAAAAAAGTCGCAGATATGAGTGATGATAATGAACCGAGGAGGAAGGGTCCCTACGGGATGAGGTCCGTAGTATTAGAAAAAGATTTACAAACGGAGGATACGTGGGAAGAAGAAGAGGGGAGAACACCAGACTCTTCCTATGAGGGCCCCCCACAACACCAGAATGGGAGATAGGAAGGATAGTGAAACCAGACGAGAAATCTCAAGCCATGAGGAACGCCATACCTGGGGTGACAGACGCAAAGAAGGACGCATGAGGCAGCACTGTAACACAGACATCAGTATAAAATCTTGGTTAAGAAAAGAAATGGCTAAGTGGGGAGCAAACCTCAAAACGGAGACGGGAGATACTCGGGACGGCGATGTTGAATCTCCATTCACAGAAGAAATAGGGTCGGCAAAATTCCCAAGGCAATTCAACATGCCGTCCATAACGCTCTACAAAGGCCACACTGATCCAAAATCCCATATTGAAAGTTTTTTCCTGTTGATGGAGGTCCAAGGACTAGTAGGGGATGCCGTCTGCAAAGTATTCCCCCTAACCTTGGGCGGGTCTGCCATTATATGGTTCAGAAGTCTTGCCACGGGAAGCATCAGTAGGTTTGCTCAACTCAGAAGGTCATTTGTTCGACACTTCAAGGGGGCCTGCGTCCCAAAGAAGACAATTGGGGAATTAAGGCTCATGAAGCAGGGGGACGACGAACCCCTGAAGGCTTTCATTGAACGGTACCATAACATGGTGCTTGAGGACGGGGGATATGAGTCACTTGAGGCCTTGGAAAGTTTGAAGGGGGCTTAAAGGTCGGAAAGCTATGGACCCACCTGAGGATCCAAGATACACCGGACTATGCCACCACTCTGGAAACCGCCCGAAAGTTTGTTTCGTTGGAGAATGAAGAGAGAATCTCTCGGAGGGGGACAACCATCAGAGAACGGACAGCGATAGCGGAAGCTCCTCGCAAACCAGACAGGAATTCAAAAACCGGACCCAAGGCAAATGGAATTCAAACCGGTACCTCGGGATGACCAGGAAAAAAGGATCTCGACCCGGGTGAACCATGTGGCCAGGGAAGAAGCATACATTCCTCTGAATAGGTCACTGAGGCAAATCGTCATGGAAATACAGGGAAAATGTATCTTGATAGAACCTGACCTCAGGAGATTCCCGCCAGACTGGAAGAATAATAAATTTTATTGCGTGCATCATAATCTTCGAGGACATACAACGGACGGATGCCAAGACCTACGGGAGCAAATGGAAGACCTAGCGCGAAATGGGTATTTGAACAATTATATTAACCATGAAGTTATGGCGGCAAGGCAGAGAGCACATGGCCGACAGGTGAATGTTATCGCAGGGGGAAAAACACTGGCCGGGGACTCTAACCGGTCAAGAAAAAATTATAGCCGGATTCAGGGGTCGGAAGTGTTGAGAACAGAACGGGCCTCGGAAATACAAGGTGGTCGGTCAGTGCCAATAATGTTCACGGATGAGGATGCTCGAGGGGTGAGTTTCCCCCACGATGATGCATTAATAATCAAGGCGACAATCAGTGGTTCTGAGGTAGACAGAATCCTAGTGGATCCCGGGAGTGCGGTGGATATAATCTCCAATGAGGCTTTAGAAGGCCTTGGTGTGGAATATACGACTCTAACCGACGATGAGACTCCCCTATACGGCTTCGGAGGCTCAACGGTCGTCCCTCTGGGAAGGATATAATTGGCAATGACGATCGGAACCCGTCCCCAGACTCGAACGATTATGATAAATTTCACGGTGGTGGATTGCATGAGCAGTTACCAAGTCATTGTTGGTCGGCCTTTCATGATGAAGACAAAAGCTGCAATGTCTTGCTATTACTTAAAGTTGAAATTCCCAACCCGCGAAGGGATTGGAATTGTGTGCGGAAGCCAGAAGGTGGCTCAGAGTAGTTTCGCCACCCTCTCAAGGGAGACCCTTTGCATTAAAGCAGGTACCCGGAAAAGACAAAGGAACGAAGACTAGGAAGAAACAAGTAAAGACCCAGGTCCTCGGCAAAAGAAGGCTGCCCGGCTAGGGGCAGTTGAAGAATTAGAGGTAATGGAACTTTTCGGACCTGGAAAGAATGTAAAAATAGGGAGAGACTTAGACGAGGTCTTTAAGTATGATCTGCTGAAATGTCTGAAGGAGTACCCAGACGTCTTTGCATGGGGCACGACGACATGCTCGGGATTAATCCGAAGTTCATCAATCATCATTTGGCAGTAAGCCCATCACACAAGCTGGTCAAGCAAAAAAGAAGAACCTTTAACCAGGAACGGTGCAGGGCAATGGCTGCCGAGGTGGAAAAACTGTTGAAAGCTGGTTTCATCAGAGAAGTGAAATACCCGGAGTGGGTATCAAATGTTGTATTAGTAAAGAAATCCAATGGAAAGTGGAGGATGTGTGTGGATTTCACCGACCTCAACAAAGCATGCCCGAAAGACAACTTCCCACTACCAAACGTAGATCAGTTGGTAGATTAAACGGCCTGCTAGGGACTGCTAAGCTTTATGGATGCCTTCTCGGGATATAACCAGGTCAAGATGCATCCCGAGGACGAGGAGAAGACGACCTTTGTTACCGATCAGGGGCTCTACTGTTATAAAGTAATGCCCTTCAGATTGAAAAATGCGGGGGCAACCTTTCAGAGGCTGGTGAACAAGATTTTCAAACCACTCATCGGCACATCGATGCTGGTATATGTTGATGATATGATAACAATGTCTAAAGAGTCGGGGTGTCACGTGGTCGATCTGAAGAAAACCTTTGAATTGCTGATGAAGCATAATTTAAAGCTCAACCCGGAGAAGTGTGCTTTCGGAGTGGCCTCGGTAAAGATTTTGGGCTATATGGTAAGCTCTCGGGGCATAGAAGCAAACCTGCAGAAAATCCAAGTCGTTCTGGACTTAAAATCTCCCAGGACGATAAAAAGTGCAAAGCCTGACCGGCAGGGTGGCCGCGCTCAATCGATTTATTTCCGAGCAACTGACAAGTGCCACCCCTTCTTCAAAGTCGTCAAGAAGGCAAAAAAGCAATCAACTGGACGTTAGAATGCGAGGAGGCCTTCCTACAGTTGAAACAATACCTGACGCAGCCCCCACTTCTAGCAAAGCCGTCCTCGGGTGAGACCTTATACTTATATTTGGCTGTCTCAGAGCATGCAGTAAGTTCGGTATTAGTGCAAGAGGCCAATAAGGTTCAAAGGCCGGTGTATTATGTTAGCAAAGCTTTACTGGATGCTGAGACCAGATATCCAGCACATGCGCTGGTCGCCTTGTCATTAATCACTGTGGCCCGGAAGTTACGACCTTACTTCCAGGCCCACCCTATTGGGGTTTACACCGATTATCCTTTGAGGTAGATTTTGCAAAAACCAGAGGTTTCGGGCAGGTTAATGAAGTGGTCGGTAGAGTTGAGTGAACACGACATTTCTTACCTCCCGAGGGCAGCGGTAAAAGGGCAGGCCCTAGCAGACTTTGTTGCTGAATTCACAGAACCCCAAATTCTAACCGTGGAGGAAGACATATGGGAGATGTCAGTAGACAGATCCGCCAGCCCACAAGGTAATGGGGCCGGAATCGTGTTGAAGGACGGTAAAGGGGAAGAAGTGTTGTTCGCCTTGAGATTCGCCTTCGAGGCCACAAATAATGAGGCAGAGTATGAGGCAATTTTAGCCGGTTTAAGGTTATGCACGGTGATGGGCGTCCACGACGTAGTTGTAAGAAGCGACTCACATCTGGTTGTTCAGCAGCTGAAGGGAGAATTCCAAGCCAGGGAGCCGAGTATGATAGCCTATTTAGCTGAGGTAAAAAGGTTGGTGGGGGAAAATGAGAAATGTACGCTTTGAGCAAATCGGCTGGGAAACAACTGTGAAGCAGACTCTTTAGCACGGCTCGCATCTTCAATCAAATCAGAAAATCCCAGGATAGTCCCTCTAATCTGCCTCCGAGAAAAAAACGTGGGAGAGCTCGAGGTAGAAATATTGGATATGGAAAGAAAATCTTCATGGATGCAACCAATCAGGAGATATCTAGAGACCGGGGAGACACCCGAAGATAAAAAGGAAGCCATAAAGCTGAAATTCAAAAGCACCAAGTTCTCCCTAATCGAAGGGGTGCTATACCGAATGGGCTATACAGTACCCCTTCTGAGATGCTTGGCAGAAGAGGAAGCTGACTATGTGCTTAGGGAAATTCATGCGGGAATCTGTGGGAGTCACGCCGGAGGACAATCAATTGCCTTTAAAGCTTTAAGGCAAAGTTTCTACTGGCCGACCATGCATCAGGACGGTGTGAGGGTAGCCCGGAAATGTGAGGGATGCCAGAAGAATGCCAATATCCACCACCAGCCCGCAGAACAGTTGACCACCCTGTCCAGCCCTTGGCCGTTCGCCCAATGGGGGCTGGATATCATCGGACCGATGCCGAAGGGGCAAGGGCAAGCAAAATACGCCATTGTTGCCATAGATTACTTCACCAAATGGGTGGAAGCCGAACCTTTATCCACAATCACAGAGAAGAAAGCTACAGAGTTCTTGAGAAATAATATCGTCTGCAGGTTCGGAATTCCTCGGGCTGTCATCACCGATAACGGAAAACAGTTCGATAGCAAAGGTTTCAGGAAGCTCTGTGAAGACCTCCAGATCACATTAAGATTCGCCTCACCTGCCCATCCTAAGTCTAACGGGCAGGTAGAGGCAACAAACAAAACCATCAAATCCAATCTTAAAGCTCGGCTCGGAGCCTGCAAGAGCTTATGGGTCGAGGAGTTACCGGAGGTGTTGTGGGCACACCGGACGGCCTGTAAAGACTCCACAGGGGAAACTCCGTTTTCATTATCATACGGATGCGAGGCGGTAATTCCAGCAGAGATCGGAATGACTACCCACCGGGTCCGGCATTATAAGGAATGACAGAATAAAGAACTCATCAAAAGTCATCTCGACCTGATCGAAGAAAATAGGGAGAAATCGGCTATGAAGACAGCAGTTTATCAACAAAGGATGGCCCGTTTCTACAACAAAAGAGTTCGGACCCGTATCTTTCTTCCAGGTGACTTGGTATTACGAAGGGTCACCTTGACACACTCGAAGGTGGAGGAAGGTTCGTTAGGTGCCAAGTGGGAAGGGCCCTATAGAATTATGGAAGTAGTAAGGCCGGGTGCCTATACTTTGGAACAGCTGGACGGCACACGGCTAAAAAAGCCTTGGAACGCCGAGATGTTGAGGAAGTAATTCCAATAGGTTTTTCCTTATTTCTTTTTCTAAACAACCCGACAAGGGTTGGGAGATCAAATAAACCCTCTCCCAAAATATCCCGCAGAGAGTTGTAGGAAGGGCAGTAGGTCCCCAAATATGAATAAAATTTTCTTTTAAGAAAACCTTCACTCGTTTTTTCAAATCAGACTTGAAAGTCATATTCAGTATTCCGGGGACACACTCGACACGGGGGGATGATTTGGGGTCAAAAAAATAAAAATAAATAAACACCCCGGGCAGAAGTCTTCCGACCTAACTCATGACATCTTTGAGGATCAGATTAAAGGATGAAGCGCATAAGGGAGCACACAAAGCCTTTCATAGTAAAGTCAAACCCCTGAAACTGGAGCGGAAAACTACCTTATGACTTATGGGATATTTCGAGATAGTAATCACGAGGAGGGGGTGCCCCCGAAAGATGGCCGGTCTGGCCAGCTGGGGAAATGCGGTTGCAGGGAGTGTGTTCCCACATGTTTTGTTTGACCAGTGGATCCGCGAGAAGCATAGCACGAGGATGGATCATGCCCTCGTAGTGATTGCTACTCCAGTGTTACCGAGCATAAGGAGGAGAATTCCCTTAATACTTCGGACACTCTTTGATCCCTATTTTGATCGTTTGGATCCGTGAGAAGCATAGCACGAGAAGGGATGATACCCTCGTGGCGTTTTCTTGCTCCAGTGTTACCGAGCATAAGGAGGAACATTCCCTTAATGTTTCAGACACTCTTTGATCCCAACCTATTTCTTCGATCATTCGGATCCGTGAGAAGCATAGCACGAGGAGGGATCATGCCCTCGTAGCGATTGCTTACTCCAGTGTTACCGAGCATAAGGAGGAGCATTCCCTTAATGATTCGGACACTCATTGATCCCTATTTTTGATCGTTCGGATCCGTGAGTAGTATAGTACGGGGAGGGATTGTGCCCTCGTAGCGTATGCTTGCTCCAGCGTTGTAAGGAGGAGCCCTCAAACAATACACAGGCTCCATGGCGACCTGAAGTATAGAGGATGTGCCCTTACCATTCTAAACGCTCTTTAATCCAAATCCTGGTTCGCCGGGACTCTGAATTGAAAGATTCAGGATTGTGTTTTGGAAACCTCGGACAGAACGCTGTTTTAAGGAATCTGTGCTGATTGTTTACACTTTAACGTTTTTAAGCATTGAATCACCCCGGTTTTTTAAATTTTAAAGTTTTTGTTTTTGTTTTTCGCTGGTCTGGCAAAGGGACGCCCGTGTCAGATTCGGTAGGGCTTCAAAAGGTTGACTCGCTTCCCTTCTGAACAAGTCCCAAAGATTATTCGGCTCGGGGCTGGATTTTGTTCCGCCGAGGCCACCTAGATTATTCGGCTCGGGGCTGGATTTCGTTCCGCCGAGGCTACTTGGTTATTCGGCTCGGGGCTGAATTTCGTTTCGCCGAGGCCACTTGGTTTCTCTCAGCTCGGGGTCGGGTTATGTCCCAACGAGCCAGCTTTTTGGTCTGGGGACGTAACATTCCCCCAGAGCCAAATGTTTCTCTCAGCTCGGGGTCGGGTTACGTCCCACCGAGTCCAGCTTTTTTGTCTGGGGACGTAACATTCCCCCAGAGCCAAGTGTTTCTCTCAGCTCGGGGTCGGGTTACGTCCCACCGAGTCCGTCCTTTTGGTATGGGGACGTAACATTCCCCCAGAGCCAAGTGTTTCTCTCAGCTCGGGGTCGGTTTACATCCCACCGAGTCTATCTTCTTAAACTGGGGACGTAACATTCTCCTAGCTCGGGGTCGGTCCTCAAGTGGACGTTTTTGGGAGAGCAACTGGAGCAAGTCATGAAGGATCAAAAAAGAAAAGTGGAATGGAAGTATACAAGATATTCACATAAATAGGGTCGTGAAAAAGAGTTATTACAAGAAAAACAAAGTGTGTTTGGGATTACACGGGGTCCCATTCGGGTTACCCCCTACAGTTCAGCCCGCGCAGGGGCAATTGTTTCTTCCTCAACAGGTACGGGTGGCAACTGGCTCGGCTCGGCCTCGGGAGAGGGGACAATGGATTCCACAGGGACGGCTTAGGAGGCCCCAAAAATTACGGCTTCAGGAGCAGGGGCAGGAGCCTCAGACCGAATCTCTTCAAGAACAGGGGCCTCAGGTCGGTCCACTTCAGGAGCCGGGGCGATCGAGATAGGATCGGGATCCATCACCTCTTCGGGAGAAAGGGGTAACCATATTTGAAACTATTCTTGTGAAATTTCCCCTTTACAGAAGCGGATGGCCGCATGGATATGCCCCATATCCAGGTTGGGCAGTACCATCAGGATGATCTCGGCGCAGTCCCCGACCCCCTCAAGGCGGATTGCGTCTCTCTCAGCCTCCAGCTCAGCTTCCTTCTTATTAAGCTCATCTCGGGCCCGTACCAGCTCTTCATCTTTGGCCCTCAACTTGGACTCAACGCTGCGCACTTCCACCTGTAGGATCCTGTTGTCGGCCTGGGCAGCCTCCAAGTCCTTCTTGGCAACATCAGCATTCTTCCTCTCTAGAGAGGCGGCGGCCCTGAGAGCTTTATTTGTGGTATGGGCCTCAATAGCAGCCAGCTCTAGATTCTTTATGTTCTCATCTTTACGGGCCAGCTCGACCTCCATTTCACTAAGCCGGTTCTGGAGCCTCTGGGCTTGGCCACCCTCGGATAAAAGGCTCAGGAGAAGATCATTGTTCTTGGCCACCAGATAGGTCACCTACCGAGAAGAAACAAAAAATCAGAAATCGAACTAAGTTATGAACTCACGGCGGGAATAAGGGAAGGGTAACTACCTTTGCCATCTGGGAACACAACAATGTGACCACATCCTTGGGAGAGAGATCTTCGTATCTCGGAATCTTTGCCGGAGGGACCGCCTCGGCCAGTTCGTTGATTGCCGGCACCAGATGAGAAGTGGCCTCCCGAATGTCCTGACCGAGGTCTTCTACGCCAAGAATCACGGAGCCTTTCTGTTTTTTGGAGGAACCATTCGGCACTCTCTTCTCTTTCCGAACGGGCTGCCTCTTGCTAAGGACCCGTTCCTCCTCCACCTCCCGATTCAGCTCGGCCTCCTATGCCCCGAACAGACGCCTCCTTTTTCTGGTGGGTTTCGATGGGCTGGCAGGACGAGCAGAGACTATTGGCGATGCCCTAGTAGGGGAAGATAAGCTTTGGATAGCTAACGGGGCCGCCTCTTCAGTCACTCATCTGGCCTCAGCAGTCGCTGGCTGTTTCCGAGAGGGCCCGGCCCCAACCTGGCCGGTTCTCTTTGTTGCACCAGCCAGTTGATCAAGGTATTTTGGCCTTCTTGACATACCTGCAAAAAAAAAAAAGGCAACATTGTCTACTCCATTTTGTTATAGTCTGTTTGGTGCATTTGTGGCCGTTGGATTGAACGAAAGCGCTAGATACACACCACGTGTTTCTTTTTAAAATGATCTTTCAGAATTGTATGGACGGCTGAGATTGGGCATCTTTTGAATTGACAATAGCGGTCAGATTATTTTGCTTTTGGCGGCAGAACGACGGATGGTTAACAAGTGGCAGGCTCCCGTTAAACCCTAGAAGTGATCCGATGGGCATTTAAGAGGATGTGACGGTTACGCGTCTCGAGAGACGGTTTACAAAACAACAATAAAGGAATTTCGCGTTGGCGGAGAGAAAGACAGGCCGAACACCTGAGTCCAACCGAGGATGAGATAAATTGTGGGCCAACGAAATTTTTTCCTTCATAGATTGGCCACCAGTTCACCAGCGAATACCACTCTTTTTATATAGTTCTCGGCACCAACTCGTACACTTGTTGGAACCGAGAACTAGAGGACAAATGTTGATGGTATTTTCAGGTCCTATGATATTTAAGCAGTACGGAAAGGGTAAAAAAGCAATTCCCTTATTGGACAATATCATTAATACGACCCGACCACATGAGTGAGGGGCCGAGCACTTTACGATCGGCAAACCGACCACTTAAGATCGGATGACCGGGCATTATCAGATCGACAACATCATTCTCATTTCAAAAGACCATCATGACCGACCTCATGAAAACCGGGAATATGGCGGGATACGCTCTAGAAGATAAGACATCTTATTCTTACGGATAAGAAGATAAGTTATCCTACTGTCATGGGGGAAAGGTTGATAAATCAATATCCTAATAGGATATAAGAAGTGAATGTAGTTTCAACTAAGGAATCCTTGTAAGAAAATGAATCTGATTTCTTCACTATTATAAATAAGAGGGGGAAATGTAAAATGTAAGTAAATGTATCAGAATCATTACGATCAGAATTGTAAACACAAAACAGAGCAGAGAAGCATATTTCAGTAATAAAGTATCACCCGTTCTGTGCCCGTGGACGTAGGTTGGATCTGATCTGCAGAACCACGTTAAATCTCTTTGTCTATGGCGTATTTGTCTGTCTTTTGCTAAGTTTGCTTTTGGTTCCCCCATAACCGAACAAATTCACTATTGAGGAGGATTGTCTCGGAGAGTAATATTCCGATATTACCCTAAGACCGAAATCAGCCGTCAATATTTTATTAATCTAATTTCCGCAGTTATTAATAAACGATATGTGTTTTTTTTTTATTTAATCGTAGTCTAAATAAGAAAACATATATAAACTATTTAAATTACTTACTCTAAATCCTTATGTTGTCATCCTATTAAATCTCACCACATCATCAAAATCTCGCATTGTGAGTCCCATACTCCCATTATACAAGTAGCTCAATCTCCTTGCAGATAGTATCAGTGCTAGCAAATTATTTAATTTTAAAATTTATCCATTATTAGCACGGTGTTCATGTTTAGAGATGGCAAGTTTATTCATATTCATCTCAGACTTGTAAATATCCAGATTCAGAAAAATCTGAATTATATTAATAAAAATATGGATATAGATTCTCACTTTAATTATACGTAATAATTAAATCTTAACCTTATTATCGAATAAACTAAAAAAAAAAAATACAAAAAAAAAAAAAAGCTTAGAGCAAATCTTACTCAAAAATAACTTCTTTTTTAAATCATAGAGAAAATTGAATATTAAAATTAAACAATACATTGAGGTTACATAATTTAAAATTAATTTGAATCAATTATTAAGTCTTCAAAATACATCAAAAATAAAAGTATTCAAGTTCTATAAAAAGTTTAGAGCAAATCCAACTAATAAATAAATTTATTTTCAAATCATAAGAAACAAAAAATTGAATATTAAAATTAAGCAATAAATTGAGATTACATGATTTAAAATCAACCTAAATAAATTATTTTGGTCTTTAAAATACAGTAAAAATAAAAACATTCACGTTCTTCTTTTGATTAATTACTTCCATTTAAGGATGACAACGAATCAATTATGATGTGAGGATTCTAATATATGTATCTGATTTGTTTAACTAACGGGTCCGAAAACTTCACCCGTATCCAACATTAACATACCAAGCATTATGGGCCCCGCGCGGGTCTCAGTTCACACGTTAATTTTATCTCTATTAAAAATGAGATAATAATATTCATATATGGTCAATTCAATTAATGAGAATAGAAAATTATCCTTTTATCCGCATCTATTATATTAGACTCTCATAGACTCTCATACCCACAAAGATTTTTATCTTCCCTATTTTTAACGTAAAATTTTAACTTCCATATATTAAATTGCGTTTATATTTTATTTTCATCTAAAATCACCATAAATATTTATTCAACCGGGATAAAGCGTGTGTCCTAGGCTAATACTGACTAAAATCTGATTTTTGTAAACTACAAAGACGAATTTGATAATTATCTGAAATCAAAATAAAGCATTAAAGGACGAGACAGGGGGACATTAAATACGTACGCCCGTCATTAATATTTTAGGAAAATATTATGGATACCAATAAATGATAAAGATTCAACTAGATCCGGTCACGGTTTCGATTCGGTATCCAAATAGAATGAAATCGTAAGATTATGGTTTTATTTAGTTCCTTCCGGTTTCAAAATCGGAACCAAACCGAATACATAATTTGGAATCATAATCTTAAAGTTCGGTTCGAATCGAAATCGAAACCAAACCAAATTTTTTTATTTTTCCTTTCAAAAATAAGGAACCGAAACCCATTAGGTTACGGACTCAGTTTACCACCCATCATACGTTCATTCATTCGCCGAGTACACATGTTCATATAAGTTTCTCTATGAAGGAGTTGGTGTCTTTGCAGGTTGTCTCGGACTCTGTTTACTTTCGCCTGTTTATCTGAGCAGTGCTGTTCCCCAATACCGACCCAAACGATTTTTTTAATTTTTTTTTTTAAAAAAATATCTCTCTCGTGTTAAATTTTCTTCTATTTATTTTATTTTATTTTATATTTTCCTCGACTCTCTCTGGGGCTCTCCTTGGCTGTCTCTATAAATCACAAAGGTCCCCTTCTGCACTACCCTCTTTGTTTTTCTTCGCCTAAACTCTTTAAGAGCTTCAAGTTAATTTCAGTTTTCTTTTTATTTCTTCTCTCTCTCTCTTTTTTATTATTATATGATATTAATGTAGTTCAGAGGTCTCTACTTTTACAATTAAGGTAAGGTACATATATCTTCCTCTGTTGCTCTATATGTTTCCGTTTGGTCTTTTGTTAAATGATTAGTTTATAGCTTTGTTGATCTGTGAAGGATTCATGTAACTTAAGTCTCTTAGCCATGAAATCATTAAACTTATGTGGGTTTGGCTTGAAAGCTTGATTTTTTTATGTGGCCTTGGGTTAAAAGCTTTAATTTTTATGTGGGTTTGGCTTGAAAACTCTATTTTTTTTAGTTGTTTTCATATGCTTTTAGCTTTATATGGAAATTTTTATCTGGGATTTTCTTCAAAGCTCTGACTTTTGAGTTTTACTTGTGGGTTCTCCAGATCTCTAGTTTATATTTGTTAACTAAGTATGATTTGTTAGATCTTTAGTTCAAATTTACTAACGCTTCGTTCTTTTGTATGTGCAGCAAAATAAATAAATAAATAAATCATTGTGTATAGTGAGTAGAAGATAGATATAGAAAATTAAAAAGTTGAAACAGTGTTTGATCTAACAAAAGTCAATTGCAAGTCCTTAACTGGAAGAAATGAGAAGTTCAGTTTCAGACAGAAGAGACAATATGGTTTGCCCTAAGCCTCGCCGTCTTGGTCTCCTTAATGGCAACCTCAATGACCTGCCCCCTGTTCCCTCTCTATTGAATTTTAGGTAATATTTCCATTCATCATTTCAGTAAATCTATTTCTTTTTTTTATTGTAAAGTTTAATTATTAATTTTTTTTTTTAAATCATGTGTTGATATGTGTTTTATGTTGCAATTTTCAGCCACCAAGCGGAGCCTTTTGAATCAGAAGCAGGAGGAACTGATTTTTTGACATCATACTCCCAAAAGTTTGTTAAATTTCCCCTTGCTTAACCTTTATTTATGTGATTTATAAATTATTTTTAGGGTATGTTGTGATTTGTAAGGTTTTGTTGTTAACAAATAATTTGGTTCGCTTGAGCAGGGTGCTTATGGTGGAATGGAAATGGAACAATCTAACACGCAAGTATTAGCATCGTCGCCCCCATTTTTTGTGGGTCGCCGCCTAGCAGAGTAGCTAACCCATTAATACGCGATTCACGTTTTGGGGATGAGGTGATCACCCCATTGTCAACGATCCTACTTCCACCATCTCCATCTTCCACAAGGAAAGGAGCTGGAGGAGGCTGCATTCGACCCAATTTTGGTAACAAACCGGCTGTGAGAATTGAAGGGTTTGATTGCAGGGATCGCCGAAATTGCAGCATCCCTGCATCAGCATAGAATTCAAACCCTTTTTACAACAAAACACAAGTACATATAGGAAAAGGATGAGCTAATGAGTTTTTCTTTTTGAAAGAAGAACAAGACTTTGGTAGAATGAGATGTATTTTCACATTCTCAAGAGAAAAGAGGGATCCTTTGTTTAATGTAAATACCTTATTAAAGAAAGGGTTCTTTAATCTTAATGATTAGGAAGAATTATCATAGTGTTGGTTTTCTGTTGATGAAGCCATTAGGGTTGGTATTGTATTGTAAGTAAAGAGTGAGCTGGGAGTTATTTTTATCTCTCTTTTGGGTTTTATTGAAGTTTCAGCGAGCGGCTTATGGAAACAATCTGTACAAATATAGCTGTTATTCGAGTCATTATCTATGTAGTCATCTCTATTACAATGTAAATAAATCCTAATGTTTTGAGAAGTATATATTGTGTATTGGTTCGGTTTCTGCTTTTCCTGGTTTTTATGCCGTGCTCTGTTCCTCTGCTTATGTTTCAAGCCTAAATGATATGATAATTGCAGCCCAGAGAAGCTGAGAGCTATTCAATCAGATGATGCCTTGAATTCATGGCATGAAGAGAGATGAAGAGAACTATATGATGGCTTTAGTTGAAATTTCTTTGAAGATGTCTTTTTTGTTTGTTTGTTAGTCATTGGATGTGCAAATGCATGGCTCTTTTCTTGCAGCAGATCAGTCAACCAAATTATCTTCTTATTATTATTATATTTTTTTTAATATACCTTGGAACCTTTTGAAGTTGCAATCAATGGCAGCATTAACATAACATTTGTTTTTATTATGGAAGGTGGGTGAGGGTTCATAAATAGAGAGTGCTTCAAATACTTTTCAGAAAAGTAATTATTCCTGGGCTGTCCAAAGTATTTCTGCAGAAACGCAGCAGATGATTCCTTCAGAGCATTTTTCCACCCCACTTGTTAATCTTGCTTGTCTAAATTCAACAAACTACAAACTCTAGTGTAAATCAAGCATTAGAGGATCTCATACATAAAGTGATTGTGGCATCTTATCAGTTCCAATATTATTTTTAAAATCCGACTGGACTTATTGAATTGGGAACCGACCGTGAGTATAGTGATTAAATCTTAATAATCAATGTAAAAATGGGTCAAATTAGTCAAAATCGATGAAATTGGTGAACCGACTCAGTTGATTATCAACTTATTCTATTGGTTAAACCAATAATCTATTAAATATTTTAGATCACCGACTTGATTAGTAAAAGATTACTTGAGAATCCATCATTCTAACATTTTCCTTTTCCTTTTTGTTCTTTTATCTAGGCCATCTTTATCTGCAAGAATCCAAGCCCATTTTCCATCCCAATGAGTTGAGCCCTCTTGACTGTTGAAACCATGGAGAGTTTTCTCGGACAATGGAGATAGATATAGCTAATCATGGCTATCTCCATTAAATTATACACTTTCGATAAATCTGATCACACTTCTCTCAAGTTCCAACATTAGGCCTCCCGGGGAATCGAGGCGTCAATCTCTTTTAAGTATTTTTTGCTCGAGTAAATGTAATCCCATTTCCATGAGAGTTTGAGATTTTTATTATTAATGATAAAAAATATAGAAATAAATTATTCAGACTGAATGGGTATACATTCTCTGCACATGTTCCCCACCACTAAATTTAGTTTTGTTTTAATACTTGAATGGTCTTTTTAACTCGGACTAATATATATATATATATATATATAATATATATATATATTGGTCAATTTTCAAGACAAATACCTGGCGAAAAATGATACAAATTTTAATATGAAAATATAATTATTTTATTTATTCTTAAATTAATGGAATCCAACTGTATAAACCGTATGGTTTAGCTAATCAAAATTGGTCAATCAAATAGAATATTCTTGTAATATTTTATTTTTAGAAATCAAAATTAATTAACAATTTAATTTTGAATTAATCCATTAATAAAAATATATAAAAGATTGGTCTTTCCTTTTTTCCATTTATTTTTATTATTTTTTTTAGTCTTGAATCTTTGTTGTAATGGGATTTTACACAGTGTATCTGAAGCTGATAACAATCTTGAATTGAGCTGTGAACAACCCAGTAGGTGTTTGATGAAATGCCCAAGAGAAATTTGTCAAAAATTATAACATTATAGTTGATGGTCAGAGGATGATTGATCGAAATCAGGTGACATAAAGCTTGCATTCAACCAGTCTTGAGAATGGAGAATTTAACAAGTGTACTATGCTAACAGCCTATTGGAAATGATAAGTTACTTAGAAACTTTACATCTTGAGCATGGTGTCTTCATTTAGAATTTTGCTATTATATATTAGACATGTCTTTACATCAGTCTTAGATATGGTTTATTAAACGAATAGAATTATTGGAAAACTTATAAGAGTGAAAACAGACTGTTTTTAGTATAATTTGGCAGCAAGTTATAGTTATGTCATCAAATCTTCTTTATTTTTTTTTAAATCCATGATTGATTGAAGATAAATATATTTATTGATCAATCTTGAACTTTGTACTTAAGGATTCTAACCAGTTCTTTAACTTATTGAAGGTGTTGACGGTGGATTTTGGTCTCAGGGTAATATTGGAATATCACTCCCGAGGGAATCCTCCTCCAACTGTGAATTTGTTTGGTTATGGGGGACCAAAGGCAAATTTAGCGGAAAACAAGAAAATACGCCAATCAGACAAGGTGATTTAACGTGGTTCGGTGGATTTTGGGATCCGACCTACGTCCACGGGCAAGAACAGGGTGGTGCTTTCTTTATTTCTCAAATACACTCCTTGAGCCTCTTCTTTGCTTTTACAAATTAGAGCTCTATGATTCTAGTCTCTCACTCTTGTGATGATTTTCAGATGTCTTTTACACATGCTCTACCCTTCTATTTATAATAAT